>JAXCLR010024612.1:0-22519 GCA_035584095.1 Annona squamosa | reverse complement strand
TAGGGTTGAGATATATTAAATGGGTTAGGATTAGGATTAGGCTCCAACCCGTTCAACCCGATCCGTTAACACCCCTACTTCCAACAACCACCGGGGAGACCACCCGCTCCCACACTCAATCCAACGGGGAGACTACTTCGTTTTGCTCCCACATATATATTTTTTCCTGCCTGAAGCCAGAGCGCCAGAGCGCCAGAGCGCCATTCGAATCTCAACTAGCTGCCTGCGTACCATTTTGCGCCGCTGACAACACCAACCGAGCTAGCCTCGGTTGGTACGTGCATCGTATTTGATCCCATCGTAAAAATATCTATTTAATTTCAGGTTAGATAAAATATTCAATTAAGAATAAATAAATGGCATAGTTCAAGTGTAATTTAGGAATTCTAAATATAAAATTTACTTCTCAGCTCGAGCAACCATTAAATGGGAATACACTTGCAAATTGTGATAAACTTTGCAAGTATGTTTACAATATTTGAAAACTTAGGGAAACCGATGCAATATAGGTGAAATTTTATAAGTATATTTCTAAAAATTCCTAATTTATATTAGAAAATTTTTGCAAATATGTTTACAAAATTTAATAGATATTGCATTCGTGTCCCTAAGTTGGCTAATATTATAAACATATCTATAAAATTTGTGCAAAATTGCAAATGTGTTCTCTCCGTTAAAATACTATTAGAATTTTTTGTAAAATGACAATAATGCTCTTTAAGCCAAGTGATATATTTGCAATTTTTAAATATTATAGATATATTTGCTATTTTATTCTTATATTTTTTTTACATATATTATTACTTTATATATTTTTTGCAAATATATTTATAACATTTGCAAAAATTATAAACGTATTACTTTCGTTAAAGGTCATTATTATTATTTTACAAAAAATTCTAACAACGTCATAAAGGAAGAAATACGCTTACAATTTCATACGAACTTTGTAAATATATTTGTAATATTGATAAACTTAAGGATGTGAATGCAATATTGATTAAATATTTTAAGCATATTTGCAAAAATATCTGTATAAGCTAAAAAACAAGAAGGTCGATCTTTACTACATGCCGCATATAAGTTGGATCCGGCGCTGTCAAAATCATTTAAGATTGACCCACGCATTAATTGAGCCCATTAGCAGGATTAGAAAAATAAGAAAATATAAAATTAAGGAAGAGGAGGGATGGACCACGCAGAAATAATGGCCCGATCGCCCGAGTATCACATTCTCAGCGACTTCGGCGTGCGGAACAAAACAGAAACGCATAATTTCCTTATCCAAATTCAGCTCGCTCGCGCGGTCCTCTCTATTTCAATGGCTGTTGCAGCAGCATCGGCGGTTCTTGGTCATTCGGGCTTCATCTACCATAACAAGTCTATGATTTCTAGGGTTTCTATTCCTACTGCTTCTGCTTCACGAAATGCGTTTGTTGCCGCAACGTTGAAGCAGAAGAAGGACGCAAGGGAGCTTGCTTCGCTGAGGTCGGAATTCGGAGGAATCAGCCTCTCCTGTCATTTACTTCCTCCCTTGAAATTCTCCACTGCCACAACTTCCGCCAGAGCAGTCCAACCTGTTGCTCGTAAGAAATTCCGTCATTTCTTATGATCTCATTGATGGCATTATACCTTGTTTTCGTCTTTTTTTAAAAATAAAAAATAAAAAATAAATCGGGTTATTCATTGCTACTTCCTGTTTAAACCTATTTCCTAGATACTTTGTTATTTATGGAATTGTACAAGCCCCTTTAGTCATTTTCCGTGAGCCACTGAATTTGCCCGACTCCATCGCCAACACTTCCGTTTGCTGTTAGGATTCACCGCTCGCACCAGTCTTCCTTCTGAGGAAATGTTTGTGCTTCTCTACTTAGCCTGTTTGTTGCTTTGCCCTGAGCTATCTTTTGCTGTGGGAAAATTTTTTTTAAAAAAAAAAAAAAATGCAGTAACGTGCATTGTCTCTCTGTGTTGAAAAACATTTCCAGTAGTCTATAAAAAGAAAGCAGAAATTTACCGTGGGTTCTTTGCCAGAGTTCACTCTGAGGTGGGAGGAACAGATTCAATATCTGAAAAGATTGCGCTCCACTGATTAGATGATCTCTGGAATCTTCCCTAGTTCAACTATTGATCACTAACTTAACCGGTTGGATTTTCAATAAGTAGAATCATCCATATGAATTCCCACTTTTAACCAAATCATGTTCGTTGAGTTGTCAATAAAACAACTGGATTTTGTATCGTGCTGTGACATAGTACCAAGAAATCAATGAAATTCCCATTATTACAGTGGAAGATGATGCCACATGAAGATAAATACCAGTCACCAACGCCCTGACCCTGGAGGTGCATTTAAGGATTGGTTTTGATCTACTTGCAGACTGACAGTGTAAATCAGTAGATCTTGGTCCTCTGAATAGAATTTAAGTAAATAATCAGTTTGATGATAAGATTTTCCCTGCTGCCATCCATAAAAGATAGACCACCCCTTTTTTATTGAGTTCCCAACTGGCTGGGAATGTCTACTGAGAGTTCGTTTATGTATTTGATTAAAATAATGTAGGACCTTTTAGTTGCATCCGACACTGTCCAATTGGGTTAACTTGTTGAGGTCAGAGAACCATTTAATTCCCATATACAATCACAGAGTCAACCATTTTTCAGGCTTCTATCTTGGAGCATTAATATTGTTAAAAGACACTTTACTGGTGTCTTTTTATTATTGCTCTCTCTCAGTACTATGTTCTTCTCAGAAAAGCATTTTCAGACTTTGTTTTACTCTGGTCTCCGTTTTGCTTTAGCTAATTTAGCTGTAAATGATTTGATAAGGTACAGCTAACTGTCACATTCTTTTCATCAGGTAGAGTATGCCCTTTTACTGGCAAGAAAGCAAACAGGGCAAATAAAGTTTCCTTTTCGAACCACAAGACAAAGATACAGCAATTTGTTAATCTGCAATACAAGAGAATTTGGTGGGAAGCTGGGAAGCGCTATCTCAAGCTGCGGTTGTCAACAAAAGCATTGAAAACTATCGAGAAAAATGGGTTGGATGCCATGGCCAAAAAAGCTGGGATCGATCTTAGGAAGAAATGATTAGATGTACATTGTCAACTAGTAAACTAGCATTTTGATATGATCTTCATAAACTTTGTTGTGTTTCGTTAATTGTATTTTTTTTTCAATTGAATTTAATGCTTAGAAGATTACTACTCATTACTTAAGGGCTGTTTATCCCAGGCATTCGTACTTTCCATTTTAGTCCTCTTTCTCTCTCTCTCTCTCTGGAAGTATGTCTTCTCTCTTTTTTGATTGTTTATGTTCTTATCAGGGTTGGAAATTTGGAACGGTTCTGCTGAGGAAGGCAGCATGTGCATGAAAATTTGAGGAAAACAGACGTAATGCGGTTTCTTCATGGCAAGAACTCGAGATGCAATGCGAAGCATCTTGTTTCTGCGTTGGTTTCTGAATCTGAGTCCTTGGCCTTGATTCTCTTGTAGAAATCGCCTTGAGAATGCTTGGTTGTTTGCAAGATTCCACGCTATTGCTGATAAAGCAACCGGTACTTACGTATAGGAAACCATTGGTCAATATAAAAAAAGATATTTCCTCATAGTTAGCCCAACCAAGGAAAAAATTAACATTTCCAGGTTTTTATGGTTCTGACATAATTTTTCTAAGCCAATAGTAAACAGATTAGCAGAAACATATTGATGGCCAAACTAGATTTGCAAGGTTATTTTTCGTCTTTAGTGCCTCTTGATCTCGAAGGAATAGTCCAGTTCCAGATGGCATCTTCGGTCATCATCTACAAACTGCAAACAACCAGAAAAAAAATAATTAGAAAACATTATCAAATGTTTCTTCACTAGAAGGATAAAAAGGTAAACTTCGAAGAATAATGAGCTACTGAAAGCAAGCATTAGCTAAGTCGCTTAAATCAGACAATCCTTTCAAAGTGGTGACAAGAGCTGTTCCAGGAGTTCCACATGTATTCCACAGAATATTGGTCTTCTTCTTGAAAAGTTGCACATCTATGATGAACCCCATAAATCAAACCCTAGCCAACCCCTATAATAATTATTTAAAAGGATAAATAGCTAATAATAGTTCTATAATCATCAGTATTTCTCATGAAACCAGTTGGTTCAGCACATGGCCTTAGCCTGTCAGCCAGAGTTTCGAATCTGATGCATGGCAACCAAAAAGGGTATTGATTTCAAAATAAACAAATGACGTACCTTGAGCTTGGCCATGTAAACTCCTCTAGCAAGCAAACCAGATGGAGTCGTCTCTTCTTCCAGAATGTGTGTGTAGCGTTCTCGCTGTGGAGCAAATGTACCCAACATGCCTTTGCTTCGATCAACTTCCATAACAGAAAAAGAAGACGTCATTGGAAAATCGTGCGGTAACCAACAAACAGGTCTTTGAGATATCTTGACTCTTCCACATTCGAATAGAAAATGTCAAGGTAATTCATGCCTTATAAAAAACCAAGAACAAAAAAAAAAATGCTACTCCGGCAAGCTGAAATGTCAGGAGGAGAACTTTTCATTTAGTAACATCAATTCAGTGGCTAGGATTTTGTTCTATTCAATTCCGAAGCAAAGATGATTCATTTTATGTACATATTCTTCATATAACCAGTGCATGCTAAATGCACAGTATTGATTCCAAATTTACCAAGATCGTAGATCCGTAGAAGACATTCACACTAACGATGCATGACTGTTAGAATCTACCACATACGAAAAAGGTTAGTGCTTTCGAAGTGAAACGTCCATGAGGAAAATTATTCAGTACAAATGATATCCCCACAGTCAAGATGAAGAAGCTCTGCACAACCCCACAAGATGCCTTGCTGGTATCCAATTAATAACCCTATTTATTTGATAATGCAGACCCAAATTAAAACTTTATCGTTGCAAACATGTAGAAAAATTGTGGGGTTACAATCCTTTGGAAAACCATGCTTAATGAGTCTGCAATCCCAATTGCTATTGAAGATTGTTCTTCTACTGCAAATGGTGTGTACCTTGAAAGCCCTTCTTCCATACTGTGTTTGAATAGGCCAAGCCAGCAACGATATTGTGCTGAACACTGAATGAGAACTTGAGACGATATGGAGATCCTTCTCTGAGATAAAATAGGACATGATTCTTATTCTCCTTGAGTGGTAGTGGTGTATCTACCTCCAGGCAATTCTCGGTTATGACTCCTAGTGAGTGGAATGTGACTTCAGGCTCTGTCTGGCTCGGACCTGCAAGAAAATGCCACATTCGTAAAAATGGATTCTAGGAAAATAGAGAATGAAAGCAGAAAAAGCCAGCAATACCATTTAAATGCCATTCAGAGCAACCAAGCAGGTTATTCTTCCACCTCCTCAAACTTTCATCATCCTGAAAATTAGAATAGAGGTCCTAGATTCAAGGTATAAATGTTATAAATAACCATCAAAGTTTAAACACCAAATCCTGAACTTACACAAAACATAAAAATGACCATGATAGCAAGCTTAGAAAGATAGATTCAACTTCAAAATATCAGACATATCAAACAAATGAAAACCATAGAAGCCCACATAATTTCATCTTCATCCAACTCTCAATGATCTAGACCAAATCTAGACATGCATCCAAACAGAAGGAAAAATTAATAAAGAGTCACCCTCCAATGGTGAATTTTCACTAAACCTATGAAAGAACGAAACTTAGATCCCATTTAGAAGAGATATTCCCAATCGAAAGTCATAAAATCAAGAAGAATAAAAGAGAAAAGTTGATTAAAACCACTCCAAGCTAGTATTACTCTGTGAGAAGGAAATTAAATAAAAAGGACCTTGTCTTTCTCCAGCTCTTGTTTGAGAGGAATCAATGGACCAGGTACAAAACCATCCGCATTTCCATCTTCTTCCTCTGTTTCTTCTCCTTCCATCAACAGGAAGTCGCTATCACTAATCACACCAGCGCTACCTTTCTGCTTCTTTGAAAGCGTATCAGAAGGCGTTGCTTCTATCCTTTCACTCTCCATCTCCATCAATACGCAAGGGAGCGAGAATTGAAGGCCCAGAACCTTCTCTGCTCTCTCTCTCTCTCTCTTCCCGGAACTCAAGAACAAATTTCAGAAGCAAATCCAATCATAGATACACCATTTATCTTTCCTTTTTCATGGATATCGATGTATGCATTGCAATTGCTATGATTGGCGGGAATAGTAAAACTTCAACAGCATCGTTGTGCCATTCCCCATTGCCCCCCACTGCCACCCTCTCAATCTCTTCTTTCAATTCTTTTCTTTTATTTTATTTCGTTCTTATCGCCGTGATTATCGGTCTGGGCAGCAGCAAACTAGAGTCAATCCAAGAAGGTTGGCAAGCGCCAAAGCAGCAAAAGCCGTCTCCCGTCTCTCTTCTTCCCGCCCACTCCATCACTCGTGCGAACTCGGGTTGGAATAGGTCGGGTCGGCTCTTACTGTACCGATGTAAACATCTGGTTGATTGGAATCCGCTCTCAAATATGAAACATTTAATACGAAGGGTGTGGTTGGCAATGTGGAAAAAAAAGTGAACGCACAACTTTTCAATCTAAAATTTTTTACTCTCTATAATTATCATATTTTTTAATTATTTTTTTACATTTTATCGTACAACTACCCTACTTTTTAATTATTTTTACACAACTACTCATACAATTAATCTATTTATTTTAACTTTATCATCTTTACTCATCATCATTACTCCTATCCTATCACATCACATCATTTGATAAATTTTACTCTTCAAAACTTTTGGTCAAAAGTTTTATTCATTCCCAAACATACCCTAAAACAATTAAGTTATTTTTCCGTATAAATAAAAAAATTCCTTTAAAAATAACGAGAATTTTAAAAACTTAGAAATATATTTAAGTTCAAAAATAAAGACATAGCTCATGGCATAAGTGAAATTCCATAATAAGCCACAGGGTATCCATTTGGGTTCCGGGTACCATCGCATAGAACCTACCCCATCTACGGCTCTTGTACCCTACCCTAATTCAAGTTGTGCCCCCTTCAATAGGCAGCTGGTTGTTGGCTCCATATGGCGCCAAATTCATGAGGATATTATGATCGCGTGGGCCACTTAATTTCTATGAAAAGCCAGTTCATGGGTTGGAAAAACTGGCTCCTGCGATTGGAATGGCTGGTTAATATGAGTTATTAGGCTAGCTACATTAGCAACGTGGTATGCGGAGGGGTCTAATCGTTAAAAATAAAATTATCTAAAGGTGTATTTAAGAAGTGATAAAATTTTCGATGAAAAATTTTTTATGTAAAAATTTTTAAACCGGTGGAAAATGATAAAATATGATAAGCGTAATAATAAAAATTAAAGAGAATAAAGTTAAAAAAGATAAATTAGTTATATGAATAGTTACGTAGAACTAATTGCAAAGTACAATAGTTGTATAAGAAAATGTAAAATATAGCAAAAAAAAAAAAGATAATTATAGAGATTAAAGTTTTTTAGTTGGAAAAGTTCGTGTGTTTGTCAAACACCCATGAATAAGTTAGGACCACCAAAAGAGATAAGGACATGTTTTACGTGAACGGCCAATCGGAATCATGGGCATTTGCCATCCACGCTTTCCGGCGGCCGGCCGCCCGTCCTTCGAAAATGGAAGTCAAATATATTTACAATTATTTCTACATTGAATTTTTTTTAATTCATATTCAGAAATATGATATACCATATATATTAAAATTCATATACCATATATACCATATATATTAAAATTCATACAACAGATTTTTATCTTTGCGTGGAATCATTCCCCATAATTAACCTCAAACATGGAAATAATTATTTATAAGTTAAATTTACAATCACTGACTTGCAAGGTTAAAATATATTGGGTTTGACAATAAAAAAAAAATGTCTAAGTTAAAATTTTTCACTCTCTCTAACTACCTTATTTTTTAATTATATTTTCACATCTTCCTATACAACTACTCTACTTTCTAATCATTTCTGCGTACATACACATACAATTAATCTATCTTAATTTTATTCTTTTTACTCATCATTATCATCCCTATTATATTACATTATTCTCTTCAAATTTAAAAACTTCTGCACCGAAAATTTTTCATCTAAAATTTTATCACTTCTTAGATATTTCTCAAATCTATACAGGACCATGAGTGATCAGGGCCATAACATTTGTCTCGATCCAGAGCATTTCCACTAGAATAAGGCTAATTTATAGCTTATGCGGGCATACAACAATTTACAGGCGGGCATCACACTGAGCACGCGCCCCCCATCCCAAAAAAAGGGGAAAAGGTAAGAAGAAAAAACAGAGACAGGATTGAAAGGTCGGTGTTCGCTCGTCTCAATCATGAAAGTTACGGAAATGTCGGTGTTCCAATTCCACGTTAATGAACCATAAAACAAATATTTATAGATAGATTTAAAAAGTTTAAATAAGAGAATTTTTAATAAAAATAGAAAATAACGGCTGAAACATATGATCGTATTAAATTAGTGTTATAATTATGTGATAATTCTAAAATAATTGTTATAATAAATAAAGATCACAGCAATAAAAGAATTCAAAAGATTAAAAAAGTTATTGTGCGGGGAGGGTGGCTAATCCATGCGTCTGTTTGGAAGATGATGCCTCTTGCGGACTCTTTCCACTTCCTCAACTCAAACTTGTCCGAATTTCCTTCACACCTGGAATGGAAGCCATGAAATCCTGCAATTAAAGCGCTCGTGTAGGCCCTCCAGCATTCTGACTTTCTTATGGGTTGTTGGGGCTCACTTTTCTATGATCAATAGCCTCCCCGAGGAAGAAACCGTAAAATGGCAGTGTGCTTTTTATCCATCAAACCAGCCTGAAACGAACAGGATTTCCGTGGGGAGGCTCACATACATAGATATTCTGATGGGTGAGAACCATTAAGCAATTAAAATGATTGAATAATAAGTCTGGCAGTATGGAGCACAGCCAGCTGTTGTTGGTTGCTTTTCTTTCTCGAGCAGTAAAGTGTCAAACAAACATCAGAACCATTATTCTTCATCGTATCGTAATATGTGGGAAGAGCTACCACATTTATAATTAGAATAGCTGCACACGTTTCTCCAAATGGTCTTATGTTACATTATCGATGCTAGCAATGGGCACAATCATTTTGCATGAATCATTTTTTTTTATTTTTCAGTCACCCATTTCGAAGCACCTAAAGTAGGTGTACTTCAAGGGCGGGATAACGAGATCACTGTTTTTGCCCCACGTTTGAATCCTAGACCTCTCACTCATGCTGCTCTACACACACCCACCTTAGCTGCTTGAGCATCCAAGCTATGACAAATCTAGGTTCATTTGATTGGTGATTTTGATACTACCTTCAATCAGTTGGGCTTATGTATTAATGGATTACCGTTATCAGCAATTTCAAGAATGAAGAGCATCAAATAAACAGCTCCAAGGCATGTTATATTGCTTAAGGTCATATTCGAAAATAAAAAAGGCCGCATTTTGTAAAACATGCTATATTTAAAAGAAGAAATCAGTGTACATGTGTTGGAATTGCTTACAGCGTGATGTATGTACTGAAGGCTCAAGCATCATCTGAAGGGCTCAACCGGCGCAGACTCTTCAAGATGCACGGCAGCCTGGAAACACTCAGCCGCCTCAGCTGCTGACTTACTACCCTCAGCTTTATAGTGTAGGCCAAGATGGTACCAAGCAAGATGATTTGTTCGGTCCAACCGCAGTGCATTCGTCAGATAGCTTCTCACAGTGGCTGATGAACGGCCACCAAGATGTCTAATAACCACAGCTGTAGAGATCAAGCTTGGAACGTGGTTTGGGTCTACGTCTAAGGCACTTGAAAATGCTCCAAGAGCTTCTTTATAGAGGCCCTTTGCTTCATACAACAGCCCTGTGAAAAATCAGCTAATCATGAACCAGAATAAGGCTTACAAATAATAGCGACAACAATAAAATCCATAATGTCTATGATTGTTTTTTAAAAGAAATGCACAAACACAACATTCAATGCGAATGAGGCTGCATAGAGTGGGTCTGTAACAATACATCATCCAGATGCCACCAATTTGGGAGTAGCACCAAAAGGTGACAAGAAATTATAAACTTGAACGACTATCGTATGAAATAGGAAGTGGGGACTGAGTTTGTACAGGGTACCAAAAGGTCGGTCAACCATCACATACATGTAGATGACGATGTTGCCTATGATTTGTTTTGCTGCTGAGCTGAAAATAATAGGGATGGTGATGTGATGATGGCAACAATGACGACAGCAATGGTGATAATGATGACAATGAAAATGACAACGGTATCAGAAACTAGAATAAGAACCTGCTGCATGCCACATCGACGCAGAGTGGGGGCAGATGATCTTTGATCTGGAGATGCAAACTTCAGCATCGCGCCACTGAGATTTGCTAATGTAAACATTAGTCAGATCATGCCATGTCTCTGTCTCCAATCTTCTGTGATCGTTTGCCTCCTGTCATCTTGAATCATTAGTGCAACAAAGGAGTGGATATAAGAATACATATTACGTTTGACAACTAAACTTGATTCAAAGACTACGTGCTTGTGCCCAAAAATAAATAAATGGATGAAGGAATTGCAACGAAGAGAAAAGATCGCTTGGTTGCTAGAGTAAAGAATTGATATACAATGTCCAAAAGAACAAGCAAACACCTCGAAGTAATTGTACATTCACATTCTCTCCTAAGTTCAGGTAGATTTACCCCAACCAACCAGAATAGTCATCTAGGTTGCATTTGATGCATGTATATCTGCCTGAAAATTATGAAATTTCTTTTGGAAGAATGGAAGGTCGAAGCTATTTCTCAGCTAAAGAACTGCCAGAAAAGTAGAAGAATGAAAGTGAAAATCTCTGTTCTTCAAAGACATGGCAAGAACATACAGCAGAACTCACACAGAACCAATGCATAAGGTGATGGCAAGGAAAGTTTCAAGAGTAGTGAACAGACCCATCCCCAGTAGTTCCATCCAGAATGTAGCTCTTGTATTTGGGAGAGAATCAGTTGGACATGACTGGAATGAATTAATCCTGCCTAAGACATGAACTCAGACTATGTTGTTAGCAGATAACTTGAAGTTGGCCACTAAGAGTAGCGTGGACAGTCAAGGAAGGCCCTGAAGTCCACATACAATGTTTTCTAGCATTTGACATTCAGGCTTGGTTGGTGGAATGAACTCAACGGAAAAGCCATCTCATGGTGGTTGATTTGACATGTATTTTTCATAACTTCATTTTTTTAGTCATTATATTTGCAATCATTATTTTTATCAACTTGACATCATCCCATTCATTGCTGAAATTGATTTTCTTTCCGTTCAATCCCGTTCTAAGGAAATCCTCTATTGACCAGGTAAAACTATGAAATGTTGTAATACTTCATGCCGAACCCCAACAACAAACATCAACCCCCAACCCCCACACCCCCCCACCCACAAACAAACCACCCTTCCTCCTGCCCTCGTGTTGACACAACAACAACAACAACAACAACAACAACAAAAAGTTAACAGTGGATGGTCAAAAGGTTTTCAGCGGGATTGAGTAGGTGATCTGAAAAAACAGAGCAGTCGGTGCCAGTTTCTTGGACCAAAGATAGCAGTTTCTGTTGATGAGGGATGAATAAATGAGATGACAAACCTTCAAGAGTCTCCTCACATTTCCAAAACTTTTACTCCTAACTTGAAGAACAGCAAGAAGATGAGTATAAGTTTCAACTGCAGCCTTCAGCTGGCCCTGTGCAAGCAATATTTTTGCTTTGGTGCGCAGCAGTTCTCCCTGATTCCACTTGCCAGTCTGATCCAATGCAGCATTAATAATTCTCTCAGCATCAGAGTATCGCTGTTGACCTGTTAAGATCCGAGCCAGTAAAAGCCATACTCGAATATTTGCTCCAGCATCCAATTTCACCAGGCGCTTTGCATAACCAAGGGCTGTATCCAATTTCCTTTGATCAGCATTTTCCAGGCAAAGAGAGAATAAAATCTTTTGATCTTCCTCTGCCATTGACCTCTCAGCTTCTTGCATTGCCTGGAGTGCTTCAGACTGCCTGATAAGTCTCTCTGAATCAGAAAGAGCAGATCTTGCCTGCGATGAAAGAGAGATACCCAAGAGACAGTTGGCAGCACTTCTTATCTGAGTGCATTCAAAATGCATGGTAGCAAGAGCTCTTTTGGCGAAATGAATGCCTTCTTCTGCATGGTTGATATTCCTCCCACAGATCTTTGAAGCTAATAACAAACCTTGGATGCAGTTAGGATTTTCACTATGACTCAGCAACCTCCTCAAAAGATTTAAAGCAACCATGTCATCACCTTCCGCAAAATAACATAGAGCAAGAGTGTAATACTTTTCTCTTCTCTTGATAACCCCAGGAAGTAATCCTTCAACATGACTGGCTAATGACTTTAGCTCACCTGATACAGCTAGTGCAAAGGTAAGGTGCTCAATGATGGTCGGATCCCATTCAATCCTCTTCAGAGCAAACTTCCTCAACAGTATCAGTAACAGGAGGACTGCCTCTTCTATGTTGTTTTTGGGCACGAAGGAACTTTCCATCTGTGAGCGGAGGTTTGGGGGACAAGCATCACAGCCACCATAGAGAAGAAAAATGGCAAACTCTTTCTGTATTCTGGCAATGGGCTCTGCATCTAGGTTCCATTGATAGAGAAGTGCCCTCCTATAAGACAACATTGCTTCTTGGAGTGAACCAGCTAATTTCCATAACTCAGGAAGCAACTCAACAGCTTTGTTTAAAGTATCCTGCAATTTACAATCAGCACCAAAATTTTCAGGCAAGCCTTCTGGTAATGCAGATTCAACAGCATCTAGAAGAACTTTGCATGATTGAGCAGCTTCTGCAAAAACCAATCGCAAATAAATATTAGCTAGATAACATGCTTATAAGGCCCATTCTGCCTTGATGTAGGCCAAATGTTCCAGGTGAGGAAAGTTTAATGATAGCCAGACAGCATCTGAATAAAGATATAAGCATTTTTAAAAAAAAACATGAAAATTGCATAATTGGAATCAAGTTAGAACAACTATAATGTGGAACAACTGTTGCTAGGTTGGCATCCCAACTGTGTATCACCATAGGTTTTTATATTTTATGGATATTTACCTTCTGAACCGCAATCACTGAAAACATTTTCAATTTCAACATTTCAAAGATGCCAATCAATTGGATATTCATACACGAAAACAAGCATAATTGTCTCCATGAAGATGTAACATTGGAAACCATAATTTGGACAGTTTCGTTAGTCTCACTGGAAATGTCATGCTTTCTCCGTAATCCACCAGTGTGTCAAACTTTTCCCTTATATATGCAGTCCCAAAAGCCTCCCATAGAATTCATAAGGGAACAAAGGGGAAAAAAGAAATAAAAAAGTTCCCAACAAACACCATTGGTAACATATGAAAATTTGAATGTCATCAAAAGAATGAATATGAGAGAAACATATAACAATGACTAAAAACAGTTAGGAACTAAAGATTTAAAAAACAATAAATAAGAATTGTTATAAAGGGGAAAAAGAAAATAAAATGACTCAAAAAAACCGAAGATACCTTTGACCCTCCCAAGAGATTGCAGCGACTTTGCTTTGAGAAAAATAGCTTCAAAGAGCAAACTGACAGCATGCATTGACATAGGTGGGGCTCCATCACTTTTGGATCGCCGTCTGTGACGATCTATTCTCCTGGCAAGGGAAAGTTTAATCTTGGGAATCACTGCTGCAATGTCTATTCCATCAAACACATGCAGAGCTGCTTCTATATTTCCCTTTTGATATTCAAGCCTTCCCAACAAAGCTCTTGCCTCCTGAAACGCATGTCTTTTCAGGTACATGTTGGGAATGTAACAGAGAATATGAACAGAATTTAAGCAGAAAACCATTCTCGTAGTATCTGGGTTTTCTACTCAAGATGACATACACATGCACATAATTTTAAAAATCCTTAATCTAATTCAAGACAAAAACCCAAGGATACATGGCAAACATGGAGGAAAGGTTGAATAACTGAATATGGATTTAGAAATAAATTAAAGTACATACAATTTCAATAGAAACATTTCTAGAGTAGAAAACATGATTTGGCCAGGAGTTTTTAAATCCTAACAATGCAGGCACTTTTAGAAGGTCAGTTTTTGACACTTTAAATGTTTTCATGAATACGATAAGGCTGTTAACCAGGGCATAGCCTAGGTGCATCAATGTTAATCCCAGCTTCGAGTGCTGGTGCCTGGCGGGAGCGTGGTCTCCATTGTAATCCAATGTAATAAAAAGAAAAAAGAATATGATAAGATTAGTGCACTGTTTATGCCTGATCATGCTATAGAGAGAGAGAGAGAGAGAGAGAGAGAGAGAGAGAGAGCACGACGTGGAAGGGGAGGGGTGCCGGAGGGAGAGGGAAGTGTGTTGGAGAAAAATCTAGTGAACTATAAATACTTCCAAATTTTATAAAATATTTAAAATGTTATTTATTCTACTTTTATCAATCAAATAATGCGAGATTGGTACAGTTGGGACTATAAAACTAAGAAAGCATCTGTCTAATAGTGCTTATTGAAAATTCAACTGCCAAGATAACTAACTAGAAGAATTCCATGGTACCGAATGTAAAATGTCTGCTTCACTCTAATAGGTGCCACTCGGTTGAATTTTGTGACTAGCATACTAGTGAAACGGCACAGTTTCAGAATTTGCAAGTGCACCCTTTAGTATCATGTGGACCTCACTGGGCTAGACCATGTCTTGCAGCATAGTGAGCTAAACTTGCATGACCATTATTCTATGTGAAGCAGTTTTCTCTGCTACTAACCTACTAGTGTCAAAGACAACTTCTGGAGAGCATTGAGATTTAAAACACGGAGAATCTCCCATAAAAGAACATAAGGACATTATCCAGCAAGAATACGAATTGAAAACTGAGCTACGTGGAAATGCGTGATAAAGAAGATGCAATCTATCTTTCAGATTTTTGCTTCTGTTGTTCCCATTTTGAAATTATCTCTTGAAGAAACATCCAGAATATTTCAAAATTAATGGCCATTACTGCAGAAAACACTACTATCTCTGCACGATAATATTAATAAGAAGCTTCACAAATTCGACATCTGCCTTCATTATTAATGGTGCCAAAATGAACCTCATACTATACTATAACATGTCTGTGAAATCAAGTGTGAATTGCATCCAATTCATTATTAAATTATAAATTTTAAAAAAAAAAAAAAAAAAACTTCATTTCCTGTTTAGAGGATGACAGTTTTCTACAAGCGGAATATGCACATCTATAGTTTCACCTGAATCGAATTACATCACGCGATTCATGCAGCTAACCTCAATTTGTTCTGCGCAATGCTTGGATAATACTCACAATCGATGACAAAGAACATAAGTGTATACTTCATCTAGAACAGTGAAGAGTGAAATCATTGCTGCTAATGCAAGAGTAATGAGTTCACATGATCTAAATGGATATGAAAAGTCCTATATAGAATCGCATAGGCAATCATTGAATTAGATCGAAGCATGACAACAAGAATTCAGCAGACCCATCAGCAATACAATATGCAAACCCGGTAGTGAAAAATAATATGTTCCTTTTTTTTCTTTTTTTTTCAATCACACGGATAGCAGTCAGTCAGGACAATTATCCATTCTGCAAGAACCAAACTAAAACGAAAAAGAAACGAAGGACAGCCGACCTCATAATTCAGACAACCGCCCTCACGGAGTGATGATTCAGCCTCCTCAATGTTGCCAGCCTCCGGTTTCCGCTCTGTCTCTCCAGTTCGAGAAGAGTATCCACTTGCTGAATAATCTCTTGTAGCTAAGGACTCAGTGGAATCTTCCATTTCATCACCGTTCGATTCCGCTGAATGAAGACATTGCATTACGAATTTGGGTCTAACCTTCCGTCTCCACATCTTCATGCGTTTCATACCACCCATATTGTATCATCACACTTGCAATACCTCTCACCACCATTGCCCACAAAACATTGAATTTTCTTACTGAAAAACACTTGGAAACAGTTACAGAAAGTTCAGCACTGGATTCCAACACCAACTTATTAACTAATGGAATGCGGGGAAAGAAAAAAAAGCAATTCGATTCTTCTGGAATTCCAAAACAAAGGGAATTACACTTGCAAACTTCGAGTAATTAGAATATTTATTTTTTAAAAAAAAAAAAAGAAGAAGAAGCCCACTCCTAGGCGAATCCAGAACCAACACTTACACGATTGAGGTCGTGAATTTCAATTTGCAAAACAAAATTCCATAAGACACAGGAATTGGATCAAAGCATTCCAGAAGACAGAGCGAAGCTCGCCATCTTTTTCCAATAGAAGCAACCAAATCACCCGCCCCCGGCCCTTCAAATCAACCAACAAGAAAACCCACAAGAACTCAACCCCGCCTAGATGGAAATTCCCCTCTAATCGCAATCATGAATGGAATTCCAGGGCCTAGGTGGATGGAGAAAACAGGGTCCTCGTCACATCATTGCAGGAAGACCAAAAGAGGGCGCAAAATAACCGTGGAAGAAATACCTTTTCACCATGGCTTGTTTCAAAAGTAACTAGAAGAAATGGTCTTTCACTTCTTCCAAGAATATCTAAGCATCCACCGTTTTCCTGACTTCATCAGCCCCTTCAAATGAAATTCCATATTTAACCTCATTTCCTTCATTAGCCAACAAGAATCCAATGCAAATCACAGTCCATGAAGGAATAAAGTCAAATTGGTCCTTTTCTCTTTTCTCTTTTAATATAAACATGTACGTTTGCCCTTTTGATTACACCTCTGCTTTTGCTTTTTATACCCCCTCCTCTTACCCTTCTCTACTCCAATTTTCCAGTTTTCGGGTGAGAAGTATGATCCGCAGATGCAGTTAGTTGGCGCATTGAAGAAAGTCGCCGAGGCAGACCGAAAATGGTGATACGGGAATAACCGCAACTGCATGTATATTTTCGTCCTACTCGAGCTCTTGTTTTTGGAAAGTCGACACGATTTCTTGATAATCCCGACCATTGAACGCTGTTCTAGAGGGGGGATAGCTTGGCAACTGGAACATTCCTGAATGAGAACTAAAAAATGGGGAGATTTTTTAACGCATCCTTTGTATTTAACCCTTTTTCTTTATTTTTTGAAATTTTTTAATAAGATATTTGATCGAAGTGTATTTAATATATATATTAATTTTTAACTATTTTGGAGATTTAAAGATATTTTTTAGATTTTTTAAAATTAATTACGAAATTGCCACTGATTTTAAAAAATCAAAAATAATATAAATCTCCAAAATTATTAAAAATTAATATACATGCTAAATAAACGTATATTAACGGTTGTATTAAAAAAATTTCAAAAAAAAATTTAAAAAAATGCTTTTTGCACGTGGGTGCACCGAAACTGAGTGCACCCAGGTGCACTAGATCCGTACTCGAAAAAATCTACCCCGATGTTCTCAAAAAATCGCGGGAATGGCATTCGTACTCTCATCTGCGAGACGATCTGCCCATCAGCAGTGGTGACCAACGCCGTCGATTGCAGCAAAGAGGAAGTGGGTCCCACTTCCGATTCGCGTGCTGACGCGTATGGGCTTGTCACCCTACAGTTATGCTAGTGGATGCAGTTGCCACGTGGCAGATGATTATCGGTTGCGAACTGGACCTTTCTTTTGCTGCACGTGTAAAAGGAGTAAAAAGATATTTCTTTTAAAAAATCACAAATACGTATAATTAAAAATAAATATCTTTCGTAAATATCGATTTAATTGAAAGAAAAAGTTTTTTTTTTTACTTTTTTAGGTACTACGGGGGATTTTTTTATATTCTTTCAAAGGTTAATTAAATACATGCCAAGTTTAACTTTTTAGAAAATCATATTATAAGAGTATTTGGTTTTGTGTTAAAAAATAAGTCAAAAAATTTTGTTACAAAAATTTTTTAAAAGTAAGGGAGTGTTAAGGTCATTTACATAAGTAAACTTTTTTTTATCAATGTTACAATATTTCAACAAGCCCAAAAAATCATATTATTTTTCTTACAAACTTCTCATATTAACATCTTTCCTATTTTTCTTCCCATTATTTTACAACAATAGAGAAGAAGACCAGCTCGTCGAATAGGAGACAAGCTCCCACAAACAGGATACAAATCCACCGTTGGGATCTGATTCCATGACTTTAGTCTCCATAAGTTTTATTAATGGTAAAGAGAATAAGTAATAAAATTTTGAGTAGATCTATTGTAGATCCGAGAGTCCAGTTGCGCCCGCCCGCTTTAATTTTGAAAATTAGAATAAAACTTTAAAATTTTAAAAATATTTTCAAATTTTTAATTATTGTATCACCATTGGCCTTCAAAGATAATTTTGTTTCAAATCGTTGGCCTAGGATGATAAAATAAATAATATAGGCAAATGACAATTTATAAAATAGTAATTAAAATACAATTAATAATTGAAAAAATAAAATTACTTATAGATAAAGTGTTAAATTATATCCAAACGATTAAAAAGATGTTGGGGAAAAATTTTATGATAATCTCATATCTATTTATTTCGGACATTCATCCTCAGCTTCGTAAACACCTATTTTTAATTTATTTTTAAAATTTTTTTATAAAATTGCTAGCCTAAGTATATTTAACATATGTATGATTTTTAGATATTTATTTCGAATTTTTAAAAATCAGTGAAATTACCTTAAATGCCACTGATTTTTAAAAAATCGAAATAAATATTTAAAAATTTCCAAGAATGGTAAAAATTTATACATACATTAGATACATTTGGACTAATAATTTTATAAAAAAATTTTAAAGAAAAATAAAAATAAAGCGTTGTATGCTCGTAGGAGCATGCAATGTAAGTCCGTTTATTTCGTATTAAATGATAACAAATGCAACTGACGTCAGCAGATGTCACGAATCTAGATTTTTGGAAACTGGTTGGTGCATGTATTCAATGCCGAGCAATGCCACGAACGGCTCGCGTTATGCTTGCGGAAGGCTTTTTGGCTTTTGCCACCACTCCGATTGCTGTACTGCCACGTCCCATAAAGTCGCATATTTTATTCACTGGGCCTTTTAAATATGACATATTTTATGCATATTAAAGAATGCTTGTTAGTGCCATGGGTGGGAACGTCTGGGTTCAAATCTATCAATCGGTGGGAGTGAAAATTTGTAACCTGAGTTCGAGAGTATTTACAACTGTTCCTTTGAGAGTGGGGATATTTATAAGAAGTCCTTCCAATTGGTGAAGGTTGTGAATATAACTGATTTATAATATCAAAAATTACAATATATATATATATATATATTACCAAGGATAATTTGCATATATACCTAGATGTTTGACTGAAATTGCAGATACACCCACATAATTTCATGATTTACATATTACCCTTATATAGTTTTATTCAAATTGCATATAACCCTCATGTTAACAGTTACAGTGAAATAGAACATCAGTAAATTATTTAATGTTCACAAACACCCTCGCGTGGTTTGATGGCATCGGCCGGAGCTGCAAACCTATACAGCATGTCTCCTTCAAGTCTAGCATATAGCAATAGCCTTCCTCCTTGTTTCCTCCCACCCCCTCACGCACCCCTCCAAATTCATCCTTCCTTCCCTCTTCCTAAACGCAATGCAACGCCCCCCGCCACACCATTGAACACCTTCTCCCACGCTCGACTCACGTCGCACAGCTCCACCCTTCTCTCATTTTGCTGCACCTATTTTCGGCAACCACCAATTGTGACAAATCGCTTAAAATTTGAGCCATAAAATTGCAATTTTTAGCTATCTCTTTAATTCCAATGGTGTCTATGCAAACCAGAATTGCAGCTGAATTCCGCTTACCACAACCATAAAAAGAATCAATACGAATATTCAATCTAAAATCCACAACGATTTCTTGCAACAGAAAACTAAAACTCTTTCCAGAAATTAAATCGTCCAAGTAAGAGCTCCAAATTGCAGCAGCCCTATATCAAGTTGCAAGTCTGCAATTTATTCCAAAAGGAAGCAACCGTTTTAACTCGCCACCCACCGTCATCTTAAGTCCACAACCATTAAAACCTACCGAGCAACCATAGCTAATCCACCCAAAGCCAGCATCTCACCAAGCATAAACCATTCAAGCATGACTCTTCCTCACCGTCGAACAGCATCTTGCAGCAAAGGTAATCAGCAGCCCCGACAATTACAACAGTAACCCCAATCGGCATCAGCAATTTCATCAAATCCTCGTCAACAAAAACCCATCACCCCCTAATATATTGACGCCCAACAATAGCTCTCAAACACTAAATCCATCTCCAATAAAAAAAATACCGGACTCATCTGGTCGTCAATTGCAACGGCCTTTGTAATTTTAACCATGTTTGTCTGGCACAGACTAGTCGGCAGTCGCCCTTAACAACCATCATTAAACTCACAGCCCTGCATCCACCACATAAATAGTAGCAGCTTGTCTATTTCCTGTAACAAATGACAAACCCTAAATCAACCGCAAGTCATTGTCTTAAGTAATTTTTTTAAAGCAAGCTGCTGTGATTTCGAAATTACAGCAGTTGGGCATTCAATTCAACAGCTATTAAAAATCTAGTAGCCCCCTAGCGTCTTCCTCTAGCTGCATCCATTCAAAATCACCCACAACACATCCTAGTCAAGAGTAGCAACTATGAAACAGGAAATTTCGAGACGCCCCTGTTATCTATCTAATTCAAGCTTCAACACCAGTATTTGAAAACAAAATGGTAGCAGCACCTTTCTCTCAAACTCAGCCATTTGGCAATTACAAGGTGCAAAGAAAGAAATGGTGAAAAACATCAAAAACAGTGCAGGCATGGAAGGCAGTGAGTCGAGCCTACTTGTCCACATACGCATCGATGTCAATGAAAGGACCCAAGGTGAGGAAGATGCGGGTGAGGAATCTAAAAATGAGGTTCTGAAGAAGGGACGACAGATATCAGTTAGCCATGGTGCATCAATTTAGGAGCTGACAACCATTAGCACAGAAGTCATGGCGTCGCCGCGTCTCCGCTAGCAACGAAGACCTGAAGGCTGCGGGACCCAGCAAAATTTTGCTGTGTATTTTCATAAAACTTACGTGTGAGCAGAAAGGTATTTTCAAAAATTAAATAATTCACGACGTTACCTTTCACGACAACAATTAATATTAGGATTATATATAATTTGGATAAAATTATACGAGGGTAATATGCAATTCGTGAAGTTTCTTAAGTATATTTACAATTTTAATCAAACTATATAGGTATATATGCAAATTACTCTCATGCCAATAAAAAATATTTGTTTCGCCATCAAGGGTTTGTTTCGCCATCAAGGGCATGCCCTAGGGATAACTCATGCGGGTCCATTGTTGGCCAATCATAAGTTCGAATTTCTCCCCCTTTTAGTTAGTGTGTGAATTTTTTCGATTTTCTCCCTTTTGTGTAGGTATTTACAATTTTTTCCCAATATGGTAATATTATTGAAAATTTTCTTCCCCTATGCGAGGGTTATGACTATGCTTGAATGTCATATAAATTGTTATGATATATAAATATCCATAAAAATTGTTTATTTTAGAGCATAAGTGTGGAAGTGAAAATTTTTTTTTAATTATGAAAGTTATATGATGTGATAAAAGTAAAGTAAGAATAAATAAGACGGTTGTATAAAAAATTGTTAAAATATAAGAATAAAAATATAAAAAATAAGCTAATTAGTTGTGTAAAATGATTGGAATCATTAGACAATGGGTTTTACATCTCCCTTTTCCTCATTAGATCCCCAAGAGAGATTTAAAATAGATAATTAATTGGCGGAAAGCCCGTATAGTTTGATTATAATTGCAAGATATTCTTACACTACCCAAAGATTATTCTTACAACACAAAAATATTTGTGTGACAATGCCACTAACGAAACAGTTACCATTTGTTGCTACGGTGAATATTCGAACCTACGTCCCCACGTATTGTACGAAACAAGGTTATCAATGAGGCAAGACCTCAGTAGCGAGTACTGTTGCTACTTAGTCGTATTCCATGGAGGCCAAATCGGTGGCCAGGATCATTCCAGAGCTTGAATGAAAGCGTCCACATATATAAAAAGCGACAAGTGCGTCCTTCCAACTCCCACTTGCGCGCACGATGACAGTACTGATTCAATCTTTTTCGGGATCACCAAGCTCTGCATCACCATCATCGCTGCATTTTAAATCACGGTTGCATTTTAAATATTTTGATTGAAAAGCTCCGTGTCATTCGTTGAATGGTTTCTAGGTGAAGGGTGTGTTTGGTTGGAGGTGAAGGGTGTGTTTAAAAATTTAAAAAAGTTGTCAAGTTAAAACTTTTTAGGGTGCGTTTGTTTAGCATAAAAAAATGTCAACTAAAACTTTTCAATCTAAAACTTTTCACTCTCCATAATTA
>JAXCLR010024556.1:0-14678 GCA_035584095.1 Annona squamosa | reverse complement strand
ATTCGGGTAGGATCGGTTCCGGTGCTGGGTACTCGGAACCGACCCGGATCACACACACACACACACACACACACACATATATATGAAAATATCTAATACGAAAAGACAAAAGCCCTAAAAATCTACCCGTCCCTATGCTCTCCCCATCTCCCGCCGTCCCACACAGTGTCGCCTCTCCCTCCCTCCCTCCCCCCCTCCCTCGCCCTCTCCTCTCCTGCCATCCCGCGTTACCTCTCACCTCTCCCCCCCTCTCTCTCCCTCGACGCGCTGCTAGGCTGCCGGTTGCTCCTCCCTCTCCCTCCCTCCCTCCCTCGGCTCATCGTTGCTCCTTCGTCCCTCTCCTCTCCCGTCATCCCGTGTCGCCTCTCCGAGTTCGCTGCTCTTTCTCTCTCTCACACTCTGTTCTCCCAAACAGCCAAACCCTAGCAAGCAGCGGCAATTTGGCGATTTACCAGAGAATGAGATCTTCTAAACCCATTTGACGTTATCTGTGCCTGTCAGTCCGTCACGCAACAACTGCCCCTTGTCGCTCTGTCGCCAGTCTCCCTAACGTCGTCACCGGTTAGCCTTCATTGAATAGAAGTTTTTGGTTTTTCCTATGTTGATTTGTTGTTCTTATAATAAGATGATGATAATATTTCAATTATGGAGTTTATGTTTGGATGTTTGATCTGCATTGGTTTATCCCTCTCATTTTAATTCATCAAATTTGCAATTTTTTTTATGGTAATCAAATTTGAAATTTGATTTGAGTTGTATTGGTTTTAATTACTACGAAGCTGAACTTAAGACTTTCAAACCTAATTGTTATCAGATTTTCAAATTGGATTGCAATGGATTGCTTATAGGTTGTTTTTTAGAATATTCTCATGGAGATTTTTATGCAATGTCATGGAGATTTTCAAATTGGATTGCAACAGATTGTTTATAGATTTTCAGACCTAATTTTTTAGGAACCGAATTGGAACCTACCCGCTATTGAGAAAATTGGGTAGGGTAGTCTCCGGACCAACCCAGTCTAAAATAGGGTAAGGTAGAGGCTTTTAAAAAATGGGTAAGGGTAGGTGAAAACCTGCCCTTACCCGGATCTACCTAACCCAAGTTGCACCTCTAAGCGCATGTGCCTAATTTCATGGCATCATACAAAGGTTTGTCATACCATATAAATAATTTTAGTCCTTGGAGGAGTGCAAAAAATAATGAAGAGCTGTTTAATTTCAGGCATGCTTGTTTGTGGTCAACTGTCGAAAGATTGTTCGCTGTGTGGAAAAGAGATTCCCATCTTTACAGGTCGCGACTACATACTCCTATAGGATTCAAGTTCAAATGGTAATCATATGTGCGATTCTCCATAATGACATTACCACCATAGATGGTCTTGAACTACCCTGCCAAATCATCGAGGAACAAAACATCCCTAATATAAATGTGATTAGTGATGTCGTAGACAGCAAATAGATGGAAGTTATGGTGAGGGGGTGTCTACCAAGGCTCGACGTGCGTGAAAGGTGAAACGCGATGAAATAGCATTTTAAATGTGGGCAGATAGTTCGTCCATATAAGAAGTCTTTATGTAAATCGTAATTTACAATTGTAGGTTATATATGATGATTGTCCTCTATCAAATACATATGGTAGCATGGGGTAAATATTTTATCAATCATATTTGTGGGCTTAATGACTTAATTTTCTCTGAGTTGGCGTGAAAAATTCCTGAGAATGTGTTTATACATATGTTCATATGTTAACCTTTTGGTGAGTATCATTTATACTTGGTTGTATTCACTTTCTTGTAGGCGATGTACATGAAACATTTTAGGTGTGTGTTCATTGAGGAGCCAGCCCATGGCGAGTGGTCCAATCACCAGTCTAGTGGAGCTGGTCTATCTTCGTCCAAGTATAGATATCAATGGATAAAGGTACAGGATAAGAAGTTGGTGGATATTCTTCTTTGGAACTTACACAATGGGACCATAGAGGCCAATAAAATTAAAGATATAGTCTTTCAGCCTGGGAGTGAAGTAATCTCTTTGCAGTATCCATCAACTCTCGAAATATTGGGAATAGAGTAATGGCCTTCAGAAAGACTTACAGTATGTACCTAAAAATTAAGAACAAAATCAGCATGGGGTGGGATGCGACAGATAGCAGATTTTCAGGTCTTGAATTTGTTTGGAAAGCACTAATATAGGTATGAATTATACCAATTTATGTTTCTCGTTGTCACTTTTATGTAAATATTATTCATTTTATACAACATAGTGGATGGAATTAGCTAAAATTTACTATTTTTTATTTGCAACAAGATAGTAGGTTCAAAAGATTGAGACGGCTACAACATCTTAGTTGGGATGATTTACTTGAGCTATTTGGCAGTAATCATGTCATAGGTCATTTTGCTAAGGGATTCAAAGTGTCACAACAAGCATGGGATGAAGAAGGTAGGGTGGATAAAGATGGGGTGACATTTTAACATGGAGACTCTACAGAGTGAGGAGTCTGCTGTTGAATTGGGGGGCGATTTTGCTATTCTAAGTTCATTTGGGACCTTAATAGGAGGTTCATCTAGCCATTCGCATGTGCCATCATATGCTAGTGAACTATCTCCTGGCTCTTTTGAGCATCAGCCTAGACTGTCCGTCCGTAGAAGGCCACAAACATTAATGTAAGAGTTTATCGACATTACACAAACCTATTTAGGTTAACCTGTGACTGTGGCACAGACACATACCCTCACATTCAAATAATACTGCGTAGATGATTATCATGCATTGCTTACATTATTGGAGTCCATGAGAATGACTGATGATGAGTTAATGGTGGCTATGTGTTAATTTAATAAGAACCCCCATGTCGTGTCGACGTTTATAGCAACAAACGATCATATGCATGCAATTATGTTGAATGGGATTAGACAAGGCCTTTGAGTTAATGTTACGCTTCAATAAAAGTAGAATGTAAACGAGCACTTCTAAGATTCAAGTTGATTGTGACAGTTATTGATGTTGTAATGACTATGTGTTTTTTTCTAATGTACCTTAGTTTGGACCTAAAATTGGAAAATGCTATTATATGTGTTTATTAGCAACAATGAATTTGTTTTATTTTTTTATGCGAATGGACATGAATTTGTATTAGTCTTTAGATTCTTTGGTGGGATAGTTCAATCTAGTTGTTACTTTTTAAAGACTACAGTAGTTGTTCAATAGCATTTGATGGATTTATGTTACAGTTTACATTCTTGTCTTTTCATCATAATCACTACAATTATTTGAATCAATTCAGTAGATTATTTATTGTTCTTATATGGATGTTGCCATTTTTTTGAAAAATATGATAGGTCCAGGCATAGAGATAGTGAGATCTTATGATGTATTCAAAGGTCGTGTACTTGGTATGTACACGTCATGGCTAGAAGGACGTAATCAAGTTGGTGGTTTTAAAGATTTTTATTATCAAGCTTTTAAGGATAATCAGGTTGTCCTTAATCAAGTTAGTGGTTTTAAAGGTTTTTATTACCAAGCTTTTAAGTTGAGATGGCGTGGACAACTTTCATTGGAACAAGAAAGAAGAAAGAAGATAATCAGGTTGTCAACCTATGTAACTATTAGGAATGTGGAAAACCGGCTAGTTTCGTAATCACCAACCTATGTGACTGCAAGGGTTGTGGAAAACAAAAGGTGGTGTAAAATTAAAATTGCCAACGAGTTACATCACTTGAAGAATGTTCTCTTGTTTGGCTGGCAACACAAACATATCTAATTGATTGTATGGGATATTAACTGGACTCCTAGGTGGTTTTATATACTCCACATTTCACTTACAATGAACTATTTACAATTTTCGTTGCTATCAATAATATAAATAGGCTACAATAATATTGATGGGATGTGATAAAGTACAAATTATCGATTTTTGACAAAAAAATTTCTTGTTTATTTACCCAAATTCAAAAATTTGAGATTTTTATAGAAAATTATATGGAATGAGTTAGGAATATACAAAAAATAATTAAGGCAAATACCAAAGCAAGTAATTCACACATTAATAATTACGGATATTCGTATTGTACACCCCATGTTTAATAATTAATATTTCTTAATGTTGTTTTAAAAACTACTGAAATTGAATAAATTATCTAGAATTTTCTTACATTTGGATTAATGTTGTCAGAACCGAATCGGTAAAAGAACTGGTCTTGTTCGAACCGGTGATGTCAGCGTGACATGTTTATAATGTCATAAATATTAAATTATTTTTAAATTTTAAGTAAATATATTGATAAGTTAATTTTAATTTAACACTTGTAATATGATTTTGAGCTCTTTATAAGGCCATTTATACCTTAATTACAAAATTTGAAACTCAGATAATAAGATTTAATGAAATTTACTTTATCTAACGACATCTAACGACATCTAATCGGATCTAACAATATCTAACAGTATTTAACTTTTGATATTAGTAAGTTAATCCTAATTTAACACATATAACATGATCTTCAGCTCCTTATAAGGACATTTATAGCTTAATTATAGAACTTAAAATTCAAATAATAAGATTTAATAAAATTCATCTTAATCTAACAGCGTCTAACGACATCTAACAGCAACTAATAACATTTAAGGAGAACTCAAATTTTATGAAATAAATAAAATATTAAAAATGATTTTTCAGATTACACATAAAAATAATTACCGCAACAAGGATGGGGGCAGGTGAGAAGCTCCACAAAGCCATTGTTGAGAAAGATTAAAGGTATAGATCTCGACCTCCAAATCTCGTGCATGCAGCCCTTTCTCGAATCCCATCAAAACTTCTTCTCCTAGATTGCTGGTTTCTTCATTGTGGAGGATCGCGTGCTGCAGACCGGCGGCGAGCTACTGTCTTCGGAACAGGTGGAGACGATCTAGGACACCGTCGTGGCGAAGATGACGTCGGTGTTGGAGAACATTTGCTACCATGGATGCCGCCAGCCACCTCTGCTCTGCTCCACCCTCTGCCACTGCAGCTACACCGTCACACCGCTCATCGACATCCTCGACAGTGGTGTGCATTAGGCATAACATGCGTGACGAGATGGTGGGCGAAGCGGGGCAGTGTATGCGTCGTGGATGAACGGGTGCTAGAGAGACGGGCTAGGCGGGCATCGTAGGCGAGGCGGGTGGCGCGCTGTGGGCTGCTGGTGGGCGTGCGAGTCGCGAAGGAATGCTGGCGGGCGGGTGCTACTGCAATGGCTAGGGTTTTTTGTGAATACTTGCCGATTGTACTCAGAGATGGAGAACGTTGGTGTAGCACCCGCCGCGAGCGCTACAATGGGCTCAGAATTGTTTTTCCTCGCCTGGGAAATTTGGATTGTGTTGGACAGCGACGTGGGCTTAGTTCTCCTGCATCCACATGCGGTAAAATGCGTTAGGCTTCATGTTTTTTAGAAAGATTGGCATATGGGCGTCTTCTCGTGAGTTCAGCGGCATAATGGATAAGACAGGACTTTCCGTACACATGTCAAGTCACAAATCCAGCAACATAACGGCAGCGTATTATGCTAGAATTCGTGGACCCGCGTGCACCTGCCTTGCCGGGGCGTTAACTCAAACACGCACGCAAAAATAAAAAAAAACGGAGTCACCACTGATCTTTGAAGGGAAATTAACCCCCATTTAATGAAATAAAGCACTAATCGTACAGAGTTCGAGTTTTGGCCTTCGGATTGAAGCAAATACAGCCAAATCTGCCAACCCGATGCGGTTTACATTGTGTGAAAGGGGAAAAATGAAATATTTGAGAGAATGGGAGAGATGGAAAAGGGGCGTGGAAGAGAGGCGTGGAGCTCGTAGAGCGGGAAAACTGGGACGTCGGGATGTTGCTGCAGACTCCCGTCCTCTCCTCTGAGATGCCTCTCCAAGTGTGTCTTAGGTGAGGGAGGGTGCTCCTCTTTTTATAAATGTAGGAGAGGGCTTTGGGCCACTTGGGATCATGGACTTGGTCCATAGGCTTGAGCTTGATGTGGGATCATGAGTCTTGGGCCACTTGAAGGGTTGGACTTGGTCCATGGACTTGAGCTAGGAGTGAGAGCATGGGCCTTGGGCCACTTGAGGTGTTGGACTTTGTCCATGGGCTTAAGCTTGGCGGGCTCCTTTCATAGTGGGCTAGAGCTTGGCTAAGCCTGTTGTTTTTGGTGGGCCGTTGTAGAAGCCCAAAGTTGTAGAAAAGCCTGCTTCTGAGGCTTGGTAGGCTGGATGTGGTGGGCTAAAGCTTGGCTAAGCCCATTTGCTACGTCTGGTGAGCTGCTTTATGGAGCCCGTTGAGGTGGCCTGTAGGATCTTCACTCTTGTGGGCCGGATCTGGTTTGTAGAAAATCCTGCTTCGAGGCTTGGTGGAGCTTCGCTCCTGTGGGTTGAGTTTGAAAGGGTCTGCTTAGCTTGCTTGAACCTCCTTTTGCCTTGAATTTGCTTAGGCTTAGATCTTGTTCCATTTTATCATCTTTGGGCCCAATGTTGGGGTGTCATCAATTGCCCCCTTTGCCAGAGGCGTCTTGACGGTGAATGGCAAAGTGTCAAACACCCCTTTTAGCATTGACCTAAACACTCTCTTTTTTTCTTTTTCTTTTTTTTTCTTTTTTTCTTTTTGTTCTTCTTTTTCTTTTTTTCCTTTTTTGTTTTTTTGGGTCACTTCGCAATTTCTGCAAACTCATGATGTTTCTTCTGGCAGAGTGGTCCATTTTGAAAAATCTATGGACTTGTTGGCTTGTTTCACACAAGTCTTGAATTCGAGTGATTTCGCAATTTTTGGACATGGCAGGGAGCTTTATGTCATTTTACCAAAATTTAGAGTCTCCAATGGGGCCCTATTCTTCGGTTTCCCTATTCTCTTTTCTCGCTAGTCACCACCGTTTCTTCCTCCTTCCCTTCCAGTTGCTACCGCCGCTAAAATCGTTGTCGTCGCCTGATAAGTCTAAAAATTTTCATTTATTTTCATATTAAATTCACGCCGTTAAATATTAAAATATTAATTAAATGCATGTTTTAAGTGGAATTTCATGAAAATCATATTTTTGATAGAATCTTTAATTTTGCTATAAAATGGGATATTTTGCAATATTCTTGAAAATATAAAATTATGACTCAATTCCCAAGAAAATTTTAATGGTGAAATGCGTATGACCTATTAATATAATTCGCACAAATTTATGAAAGGGGTAAATGGGGTAAAGTGTATATATATATATATATTTATAAGTATAGTTTAAAACATGGGTTAAAGTGAACTATTATGTAATTTTAAAATAAAAGGACAAAAAATAAGAATTGCAATGATAAAATGAACGCAAAAGAGTCCAAAATCAAATTTGGAAAATATTAAAGTTATCTGGGTGGAAAATATATAGTGTCGAAATATTTTAAATTGCAATTTTTATATTGCATGTGCACGACAGCAAACCACCGCCGGAGCATCTGTTATAATGCTCCATCACCCCCAAATCGCCCAACCTGAATCACGGCTGCAAATCCATCTTCCCCAATCCATCCCCAAACTAAGCGGCCACTGAAATTGACATAGATTCCAAGCTTCCAATTAAACCAGCACTCATTTTTCCGGTAGCAGCTAATTGCAACAGCCTGAAAAAAAAATCAGCCCTCTTCTTCTCCAAATCCATCCGTTTGAAGCAGCATCATCTTTCCCACCTGCTCGCTACAGTCCACCTTCATTGATGATGGCAGCACCTATTTCCGATCACCTTCTAGCCTGAAATCGGAAGAGCTAGCTGATCTCAAAAATTTCAAACATCAAGCACGCATCAATGACAGCTTCCATTGGCCGACCCCAGATTTCAATCATGGGCAACCCATCTGACCGGACAATCAGCAACAATGAAAATTAGCCCCAATTTAATTTTAGTTCTAAGCACATCATGCCCAATCGACCAAGCCATCTGAGCTATAGAAATCACCATTCATTGCAGCTCCAGCAACCTCTTCAAACCATCTTCCGGCAGCTAAGCAGAAATTTCAGCACGCCCAAGTCGTCAATTTAAACCGTCCCACCATCTTCCCCAATCCATCTTGCCCAAGTCGACAGCAAGGCCAACAGAAAAATCCCAGCCACTTTTCGGCAAGCCGACAATCGCACCACCCATTGCAGCCATTTACATCTTCCATTTTCGGCTAACACCCCCAACTCCGGCAGCGTTCTCTTCTCCGGCAATCCAAACCAACAACCATCCAAGCATAGCAACTTTGGTTTTTTCCACAATGTAGCACCATTAATAGTCACAACGAATCGCCTCCTCCATCTCCGACTAGAAGAGATTCGCATCCATGCCTGCAAACCCATTCACGGCAGAAAAATTCAGCCAATGCCCCTTTAATTTTAGAAATCAGCAGCCATGGAGAAGACATCGTCCAATGAACAGCAGCAAAACAGATCGCCGCCCACTTCGCCTCCGTCCTCCTCTGCCTATCATTTTGACTGCCATAAGCAGTCTCTCTAACTGCAGTCACCAGTCATGGCCTCCCTTTCCCAAATTTCAGCATCGTCTCCATCAGCGAACAACGCAATTTTTCTAACAGCTTCCACATGAGCAATCAAAATAATTAAGAAAGCCCTAAATTGTAGTCACCACTGCATCCGTTGAATTTCTGGCAGCCACAAAAAATCAATGTTTGGCAACTTGCAAGAATAGACGACAACATGAAAGCAAAGCAACAAGGAAACGTAGAAAGGCAAATAGCAGAAGCAGCCATTGTGCAAGTATCCCACGTCGGATTCATGCTTGGTCGTTGGGTCTCTCCCATATCTATAAAAGTCACTCCACTCATCCTAAGGACACACACACAACACACTCCTCTTTTCTCCCTTGGGTGGGACCCATTTTGTGGGACCCCTAACAAGGAGGTGGGGCCAAGCAATAAAAATTCCATTACGTGGAGATTCGCTCTTTATACGGGTGATGTGAATTTTATTTTGCTGCTTTATAGTTTGTAGCACTTCGTAGTTGTTAATTTTTAATTTGTAGTTTAATTTTTTAATTAGATTTACTGCTTTATTTTATGTAATTTTTAGAGTAAATTTAATGTAATTCGCTTTCTTGTTGTAATAGTTGAATTTCGTAGCTTTTATTGCTTTCTTAGAATAGTTTTAATTAAGTTGTTAGTTAATTATAATTTCTTTTAGCTTCTTGTCTCCCTTTCTTTTATCTCAAATTCTTCTAATCTTTTCTCTCTTTCTAATTTCTTTCCCTTTCTCTCTCTTTAATTTCTTCTATTTTCTCTTTTCTTCTCTCTCTCAAATGTCTCTTTCTCTTTCTTCTTTCTCTCTCTAATTCCTTCTTTTTTTTCTCTCTCTTCTCTCTCTCTCTCATTTCTTCTATTTTCTCTTTTCTTCTCTCTCTGTAACATCTCTCTCCTCTCTCTTATTCCTTTTAATTTCTTTCATTTTTTCTCTCTGACTTCTCTCTCTCTCTTCTCTTTCTCTCTTCTCTCTTTCTCTCTCTTCTCTATATCTTCTTTTTCTCTTAAAAATAATTCAAAACTACATTGCCTCTCTGTGGATTCGACCCGACTCACCATTATTATACACTATCACCCGCATAGTAGTAGCTTTAATGTATTTCAGTTAATTTTAATTAAACTGGTTATCACAGTGCTCTTAACGACAAGCACTTGGTGCGCATTACCACCGCTACTGTGCGGTCGCTGTCACGTTGTCATGTCGCCGTTGGAATTTCTGCCCTATTTCCGATGCTCGTTTGCTGCTGCCACTGACTTTCAAATCCTCCCCTTTTTTTGTTCGCTGGCGAGGCTCTTGCACAGGTAATTGCCAGCACTGTCTTCTACATCTCCGGCCGTCACTGTTGTCGTCCCCCCTTCTACCCCCAATTGCCATCATCGACACTTGTTTAGGGTGCTACTGAACCGCTCCTTCTTCAGCGCCGGTTGGGTCATTTTGCTTCTAATTATTGGACGTTGCAGTTGCCGCCTTTGTTGCTGGTTCTGCTCGTCTTCCCTAGAGACATTGGGCTGTGCCGCTGCTCTTTGCCGCTGGTTTGGATTGTCTTCCTGGTGTCGTTCAAGTCGTGTTGCTGTCGCTTCCCGCGTTTATCGCGCCCTAGCCGTCTTCTTCCCTGACGTTGGTTGGTGAGGTTGCTACATGTGTTTACTGTCATCGTCGTTGCTTTCTCTTCCACTCCCGGCCGCCGTAATCGTTGTTGGTTGTTGTGGGTTCATTCTCCTCTTTGGCAGCTTGAGCTATTTTCCCCTTTTTTGTTTTTTTGATCTCTTAAAGCATTTCTGGAAGAATGACCAGTTCGCTTGAAGCGTTCCTGGAAGTATGACTAGAAAATTCCCAGGTTATGAAAAAAATGTGATTTTTACGATGGATTTTTTTTAGCGTCGCTTGATTTTATATTTGTCGGAGGTCCTTCCTTTAGGCTCGTTTTATATGTCTGGACAGTTATGAGTTAATATGCAATAATTTGCCCCCCTTGCAGGTCTTTTGCTGTTTAAGAGCCGAACGCCTCTGGACCTAAAAATTTATCAGGTTTCTGCGCGATTTGAGCAAAAATGTCAGAAACTCGCTACCGGAAGATGGAAAAGCTCCGGGAACTCGCTGTTCAATGAGGAAGGAGCTCCGATTTTCAAGTTTCTGTCCCCCTTGCGCCGATGTAGACTTGCAATGTCATCCCCAGCGGAGTCATCAAGCTGTAGCACCCGCCGCAAGCATTACGATGGGCTCAGAATGGTTTTCGTCGCCTTGAAAATCTGCATTTTGTTGGACAGCAATGTGGGCTTAATTCTCCTGCATCCACATAGGGTAAAATACGTTAGACTTCACGTTTTTTAGAAAGATTGGCATATTAGCGTCTTCTCATGGGTTCAGCGACATAACAGCTAAGACGAGGCTTTCCGTACACGGGTCAAGTCACAAATCCGGCAGCATAACGACAGCGTATTATGCTGGAATTCGTGCACCCGCTTTGCCGGGACGTTAATTCAAACATACACACAAAAATAAAAAAACGGAGTCGTCACTGATCTTTAAAGGGAGATCAACCCTTGTTTAATGAAATAAGGCACTAGTCGTACAGAGTCCGGGTTCCGACCTTCGTATCGAAGCAAATATAGCCAAATCTGCCAACCCGATGCGGTTTACACAGCGTGAAATGGAAAAAATAAAAGATTCGAGAGAATAGGAGAGATGGAAAATGGATGGTGGAAGAGAGACGTGGAGCTCATAGAGCAGAAAAACCGGAACGTTGGGATGTTGCTATAGACTCCCGTCCTCCCCTCTGGGATGCCTCTCCAAGTGTGTCTTGGGTGAGGGAGGGTACTCCTCTTTTTATAGATATATGAGTGGGCTTTGGGCCACTTAGGGTCATGGACTTGGTCCATGGGCTTGAGCTTGATGTGGGATCATGAGTCTTGGGCCACTTGAAGGGTTGGACTTGGTCTATGGGCTTGAGCTTAGAGTGAGAGCATGAGCCTTGAGCCACTTGAGGTGTTGAACTTGGTCTATGGGCCTTGAGCCACTTGAGGTGTTGGACTTGGTCCATAGGCTTAAGCTTAGAGTGAGAGCATGGGCCTTAGGCAACTTAAGGTGTTAGACTTGGTTCATGGGCTTGAGCTTGGTGGGCTCCTTCCATAGTGGGCTAGAACTTGGTGGGCTAGAACTTGGCTAAGCCCGTTGTTTTGGGTGGGCCAGTGTAGAAGCCCAAAGTTGTAGAAAAGTCTGCTTCTAGGGCTTGGTGGGCTGGATCTGGTGGGTTAAAACTTGGCCAAGCTTGTTTGCTGTGTTTGGTGGACTACTTTGTGAAGCCCGTTGAGGTGGCCTGTAGGAGCTTCGCTCTTATGGGCCGGATCTGGTTTGTAGAAAATCCTGCTTCGATGCTTGGTAAAGCTTCACTCCTATGGGCTGAGTTTGGAAAGGTCTGCTTAGCTTGCTTGAACCTCCTTTTACCTTGAATTTACTTGGGCTTAGATCTTGTTCCATTTTATCCATCTTTGGGCTCAATGGTGGGGTGTCAACAGTTGGCTATGGAAGACTGGCAAATTTTCACTAGCTATTATATCGAGTGTGTTTGAAAAATAATAAAACTTTTGGATGAAAAGTTTTTTAATATAAAAACTGTTAAAATGATATAATATGATAAGGAAAATGATGAAAAGTAAATTTAATAAAATTAAAATAGATAGGTTAGTCATATAAGTAAGAGTGCGTTTGGAAAATAATAAAACTGTTGGATAAAAAGTTTTTAATGTAAAAATTGTTAAAATAATATAACATGATAAGGACAATGATGAAAAGTAAAGGTAAAAAAATTAAAATAGATAAATGTAATAGTGTAAAAATGATTGAAAAGTATGGTAATTTATATAGAAAAATATGAAAAAATAATTAAAAATAAGATAGTTACAAAGAGTATAAAATTTTAGATTGAAAAGTTGCAATTATTATCAAACACTCCTCTTGATTTTTTGCCAAACAAGGAAAGAACTTTAGGGCAAAGCTGCGAAAAGGTTAGTTGGTTTTTACCCTTTTTCTTACTTGCAAACTAGTTAGACCACGCAATCCAAAAACCAGTCAAATGCGTTGTTCAATCGATTTTGGTCGGCTGAATAATCTTAAGTTGGAGCCAAACATAATTGGACTAGTAAGGCAACCGATTTCGATCCAATCAACTGGATTAGTCGGTCTAATCTGATTTCGAAAACATGTGGTAAGAATGATCATGTCAGCTCGAATTAAGCAAAATGTCTATCTTAGCTTACTTCAAAAAAATTTATTTACAACATTTTTTTTTCTTTTCTTTTATACTTTTATCTTTAAAAATGTCAAATATATATGTCCAAAAATTGTAAAACTTGATTTATATATTAAATACGCTTGGATAAATAAGTACAAAAAATGTGGTAAATGAGATTTTTGATATAAACTAAGTGAGACATTTGCTTGGCTCGGACTAGCAATATCACTTTTCTATCAATATAAGTTTTTATGAAGCTTCCATGTAAATGGATATTGTTTTTCTTAATACTTTTATTTATTTAACAAACTTTCCTAGTTATTTTATTTTTCATGTAAATTTATTTTAGGAAAATCACTGACATGACAAGCATACAAGTATAAGTTACACATGTCAAGGCACATAGAATACACAAATGCATTAAAAATAGGCACACAAGTGTGTAAAAATAGCTAAAAACTATAGGCAAAAACTGTTGTATGAGTTCACCGTGCCAAGGCTAAGTAATAATTGGCATTATCTCCATTACATATATAAGCAAATGTTGAAAAAATAATTTTATTTTCAAAACAGAAAAGACAATAACTGCATCTTGAGCAATAATGCTTACTTGGTAGATTTGACCTACTGAGTACTAAGCTCATTACACGATTTTTCAGGTTATAGGCTTTTAGGATAATTAAAGCTAAAAGGTCTAATGACCTTGAGCAAGAAATTTTATTTTATAACCCCATCGAAGGCGACAAAGTCAAACCAAAGACCTTGATCAAAAAAATTTATTTTATACCCCCTTTTGATACCAAGGAATGGGAAATGCAATGAATATGATAGAAATAAAGTAAAATAAATAAGATAATTATAGATAAAATAATAAAAAATGATTGGAACGTAAAATTAAAAATGACAAAAGTATGTTCTACTTTTTGCTTTCTCCATTACCCTAGTTCTAAACCTCGTATTGCCAAATACACCCCGTCCAAGTAGAAGAGCATCTGAAAAAAGGTAAGACTGTTGCAATAAAAAAGATGAGCTGAAAAGCGTGCATGATGATGAAGGCATACGAGGTCAGGGCGGACGGTGTGTTTCCGGTGCAGCGACTCAACGGTGTGTTTCCGGTGCAGCGATTGCACCTGTATATTCCTCTCTCTCTCTATTTCTCTCTCTCTATATATATAAACCACCATTTTCATCACCAGATCCAAGGGTGCAGTTCACTGGTTTTTCTAATCCAGCTACCAGTTCACATCAGCTGAAGTAGAAAATCAGTTGTCAATGATAAAAAGGTTAATAGCCCAATTCGATTTTCAAAACATTGCAAATAACTAATATATTTAGGCCAGGTACCCTTTTCAATCCTAAATTGGCCACTGAAAATGATCTTCCCGTTATATTTAAAATTATAATTTTAATATAAATCTTACAATAGCAATGCAATTTTAAAATTATTTTTTCATAAAAATGTATATATTAAATATGCCGAACAAATGTTTTTGGGAAATAGACAACAAATTTTTCTATTTGTAAATCATATAAAAATATATTGAATCTACATTAGCATTTCATATTTTCATGTCGGTAAGGATCTAAGTTCATGACATTGGAATCTACGCTGACCCATCCTAATTGTATTTTTTTCTTAAGCGTACCTTGCCTATTGCCCATTTCAGGGTAGTCGTGGTTGCACCCCTGTTGGCATGTCCATGTGCCAAAAAAAAAATTTTCTATATTTGATTTATTCTCTCTATTATCTCATCACGCGGGACAATATATATATATATATATAGAGAGTGCTGCACCGGAACAGCGGTGCAGTGGCCCCAAAATGGGGCCCATGTGATCATAAAATCATGATCTACTCTACCCATTGTATTTAGAATAATGTATTCTACTACCATACCAATTTTCATCCCAATCAGATATGTATATGGGCCCCATC
>JAXCLR010024499.1:0-22559 GCA_035584095.1 Annona squamosa | reverse complement strand
AGTGGGAGTTGATGTCAGAACCAAATCGAGATATAATAATTATGCCACGTCTTTCTATCTTGGAGCTTAAAAATTGTCCAAAATTGATAGGGTTGCCTAATCACCTTGCCAATGGTCCTCTAACAAATCTAAAGATATCTGGCTGCCATAGACTTAAATGGACAGAGTGCTCATCTTCTTTTTTGCTCCTTGAAAAAATCAATTTACAGAGCAGCAGTGAATTTTTTTCAAGTGGTCTGCCTCATCTTCCAAAACTTAAGGAACTCCTGATTGAAGAAATCGAAACTCTCCCAAATGAAGGATGGGACCGGCTATTTGTTTTACGACAACTTGTAATTAAACATTGTGATGAATTGAAGTCTCTACCTGATGGGTTAACACAACTTCAGTCACTAGAGAATCTTGAAATTGGTTTATGCTACAAAATTGAGTCATTGCCTGAAGGATTGGGACAACTCAAGAAACTTCAGTCGCTCAAGCTTTATGGTTTACAATTGTTGACTTATCTGCCAAATCAATTGGGACAGTTGGAGTCATTAGAGTGCCTTAATGTCGGTAATTTGAAGAAATTACAGTCATTGCCGGAGGGATTGGAACAATTGAAAATACTTAAGTCGCTCGAAATCAGCGATGCAGAAGAATTGACTTGTTTACCTGATTCACTAGCACAGCTTGAATTGTTAGAGGAGCTTGATATTAGCGGCTTACAGAAATTAGAATCACTGCCTGAAGGGTTGGAACGATTCAAGAAACTCAAGTCACTTGAAATCAGCTATGTAGAAATGCTGAAGTGTCTGCCTAATTCACTAGGACAGTTGGAGTCGTTAGAGACACTTTATATCTGTCAATCAAAGAATTTACAGTCACTGCCTCTAGAGTTGGGACAACTCAAGAAACTCAAGTCGCTGACAATCGACAGAGCAGAAGAGCTTACTTGTTTGCCAAATTCACTAGGGCAGCTGGAGTCACTAGAGGATTTTACAATCAATGGCTTAGCAAAATTGGAGTCACTACCTCAAGAGTTAGGACAACTCAAGAAACTCAAGTCACTCTCCATCTGCTTTGCAGAAGAGCTTACTTGTTTGCCAGATTCACTATGGCAGCTGGAGTCACTGGAGCATTTTGAAATCAATGGCTTAGCAAAATTGGAGTCACTACCTCATTCATTAGTACAACTAAAGAAACTCCGGAAACTCACAATTATAAATATGGAAGGCTTGGCTAATCTTCCTCAGTCATTGGAACAGCTTCAATCATTGGAGGAACTTAATATTAGCCAATGCGGGAAATTAAAATCATTGCCTCATCAGTTGGGACAGCTTAAGTCACTAAGGTGGCTTGAAATTGGTGGGTGGAAGGAATTGAAATCATTACCTCGGTGGTTGGTACTACTCAAGGCACTCGAAGTCTTGACCATCTCACACTGCACGGCATTGAGGTCGCTGCCTCTTTGGTTGAAAGATCTTCCACTTCTCCTACACTTGAGGATATATAATTGTCCACTATTGTCTAAGAGATACGAGAAGGAAAGCGATGATGGCTGGTCCAAGATTTTACAAATCCCTTTTATCTTTATAATTTAACGAGAGTTCCAAGTGAATCATCTGTACCAGTGATGAGTTTCAAATTCCAATCAGGTACTCTCTTACACTGTAATCAAGATCTAAAGTTCAGCTTGCTGAGAAGCGCTTTCAAAAATGCTATTAACTGCCATTTATCCGCTGAAATCCTCTTTGTTTTTGCAGTTTTCGACTATGCAATCATTTCATGGGAGGCCCATTGTAAAAAAAAAGGAAAAAAAGGTACGCATGCCTCTGATAACCCGTACTATGATCCTTTGTATTTGCTAATTTTTAATTTCTAGATTCATTTTTTAAAAAATTTTGGGAATTCCGATTATGGAAAAACTTTTCAAAGAAAGGTTTCTTTGTTATTTGCAGCTATTAGAATGTTTCGAAGGAATGTAATTTATGATTTACTAACAACACTTATGCACTTTTGACTCATCATTTGCAAGTATGAAGATCTACCAGCATTCTAATTCATCTCGTTCTTTTCCCTTGAAGCAGGTGTCATCATTGACCATATTAATATTGGGCTTGCTGTTTTCTTGAGACGAGAAAAATCAAGTGAACGATAAAGTATCAAACCTCTTCTATTTCTTGTAAGGAATTTTTAAAGAAGGCGATCGTTGGATTTTTCCTCTCCTATGTGAACTTCGCTTCATGTGCTATTGGGCTTACGTGAAGGATTTTTCCAAGTGTGTGTAGTTCATTTTGTAATTAATTTCTGAAAATTGATTTTGTTTCGTTTCTTATTTCTTTTTGCAGTGCTTGTTGACACCTGACCTGTTTTGTTGAAATTTATCCGTGTAACAATAATGACACCCTCTAGTTTTCATTAGAAAAGACATTGCATTCTAGTCAGTTATTATATAGCGAAGGATTTGCTTGGATGCCATGATTTTTTCCCTTTCACGAAAGGGGTTTTCCACGTGAAATTATAAGGTATTATTTTTTGAGTTCGATTTTTTATCATGTTATTTATTGTCCACGTTGCCCGTTTTATTTGAGTAAAAAATTGAATCTGTGCTAGGTGATGGAAAGATCGAAAAGACATATTTCTGGCAAGAAGCTCTGGAAGCTTTGGTGATACATGCGAGTAAAACTTAATTTATTTGTTAAACAATATTTCTAAATGCAATGGGTGGGGTAGAAATTATTGAGGTAAGTCAATTTTGTGAATCAAAACCCTTACTATATATCCTAAATAAGATACACACATATGTATATAATGAATCCATTGTTGTTGATTACCATTAAATTTAGTGTTTTGCTTCTATAAAATCACTTTTATACGTAACTCTCTCTATTATTAGCATCTTGATGTTTAGTTGAAAATCTATTCTTTATCTACAGCGTCATTTTTATTATTGTGGAAACTCTTTCATTTGTTTACTCTCGCTATACATAAGTGTTGTTTTCAAATGTGTACAAGTAGCATAATAAAATGTTTTAAGGCTAAATATTAATTTTAAATTAATATGTTCAACAGCTAAACTATCTAAAATATCATTATTACATAGATGAATGATTTTATAAAATATTAGTGCATTTTAATACTTATGTGCATTGTCCCAATGTACATATGAGTATATTTATTTTTAAGAAAATCTATTCCATGCACATTTTTTATTTAGAGGAAACTTACTGTTCTAGCTAAATAAATATTAATAAACTGACTGAATTTTCCTCAATCATCAACATTTCCGAATCCATGTTTGGAAACATATATATGTAAGGAATGCCTCACTAGCTAATTGACAATCCAAGTCGCCTAGTTTAACATGATCTTAAGCTTGTAAGTACTTCCGCAGCCAATTAGTTGTAAATAGAATTTTATCAGTTAGTCGATGGAATTAATTAATTAATGCTGCAATTAATTAGTAAATGGTTTAGAAGGCTACCCTAATCCTCCCAAATTCATCTAACATTGCCTAAATGCCTTTTTTTTTTTCCTGCCACCATTAGCTGGCTCTTCGTTCTTTTTTTTGGGAAATGGACTGGCTTTGCTTTGTAAAGCTTGGATTGCGCTGAGAATAAAATTAATTTCTTCTTGAGTAATGTGAGTTGTTTGGTTATGATCCAACTCAATTAATCATTTGCAAAGAATGCCCCAAATGATCTAAGTAATTAATTAATAAAGCTCTGCATGTCATATCCTCAATCAAAATAAAATGTTCGATCCCCAAGTAAAAGATAAGCACCGATCAATATGATGCCCAAAATTAAGCAACGAATGGATTAAAGATCTTATTCTCACATATCTACTGTTTAACTTATATACCAAGTTTTATCATTTTAGTATGTATACTGTTTTCCAAAAATTAAAAATTTGGGGGGTATTTAAGTCGTTTTCATCCATAAAAATGTTGGCTTTTGAATATCAAAAAGTATATACACATCAAAAAATTATAAAATTTATTATAAACATTCAAAAAAAAAATTAAAAAACTACACCTTATAAACCAAATGGGGCTCATCCAAACCATGAAAGCCCCCCTTCAAACCAAACACATACTCATTCTTAAAGCGTATCATCAATAGTCATAGCTTCAGAAAAGCAAAACTCCATTGCCAGAACAAACTTAAGATAAATTTTAGATAATTTGTAAAATATGACTTACATGCTATGAACATTCATCCTTGTGAACAATACAAAAACCGAGATGACCATCATAATTGCACTGACTTCGAAAGTTAAAAAGTAAGACTAATGAATCCGTACTTTAGTGTTAAAGAGCTCGGTAGAGAAATCATAATCATACAATTCAGCACCTTCACAGGCAGGTTGCGTCCACCCTTATTGCGAATGCATTTGAGAACAAAACAAGTCGTAAGAAGGCAACTGATGAATCTGTCCCATTGCAGCAATTACAACTCTCTGAAATACAAAATTGTGTTTGATGGTATGAACCTTTATTTTCTTATCTTTTGTTCTGTTCAACTGATGGGATCCATAAAATATTTGAAACCTGCTGGAGATAATTCTCCTAGTCAATGTTTCCAGAGAGTGGGGAAGAACTGAGGGCATTCTGAATTTTACACCATATCAAAATGCAGTGGCTGCGAGGAGTAAAATTATCAAGTCCTCAAATTAAGTCACAACTCATAACAGATGCACATTCTCTGGTTGAAAGATGATGGTGATCAAGGTGAATTTCAGTCTTCCCTAGGCATGTGTTTGCAATTCATGAAAAGAGTATGAGACAACATCGTTGAGTAATTAACCTTATCGATTATGAATGCCTGTGCTGTTTCCTTGATTGTTGCAGCATCAACAGCATCTTTTCGTGCAAACGACTCTAAGAATGGAACTTGTCTCTTAAAAAAAAAAAAAAGAACTCTAACAATGGAACTATCCGCCCATATGTCAACATCAGAAGACAAGAAACAGTTGTTTCTGTTATCTCATACTGCTTAAGAGAGCAAGACCGCACTTGAACACTTCTATTTTGGGCATCACATCATCAAAAGTAATGCTATCTACTTTCCACTGTCCTGTTTACCTGCCGTCCATTATTTTCAGCAATGGCATTGGTTCCGTCAATATGAAGCAAAAGGGCAGATTTCATCTGTATGAAAAAGGATTTGAAGAAGATCGTAAATATCAGTTAGTTTCATGATAAAAATTTAATGAAGATCCTGAGATCCTAGAAATTCAGAAATATCTAATGCAACAACAGGCTATTGGAATGTTATAAATAAATAAAGTTTAACGGTAGTACCTCGACCCATGGATGCGCCACTACGTGGTACCTTACCCCACAGATCTTTTTAGGTGGTGAAGCTCGTGAATGAAACCTAAAGTTTCATGCTTATATGAGCGGAAGCTTTTCCTAATTTTTCAGGAAATCAACTTGAATTTTTTTTCTTTTTTTCTCTTTAGAACCTAAATTGGTTCCATTTTATTAACTAAAATCCAACAGCACGTCGTCTGTAGTTAAGACGGCAATAAAAAACCTAATAGTCATTACAAATCCAACATTTTCAACTAAATCACTCACATTTACTTCAATTCAAACTAATACATCCCTTATACAATTACACTTCACACGAGAAGCTAATTACTAAATTTAACAACATAAAACATTTAAATATAAGACATACTCACGATTATAATAATTACAATCCAATGGCTCCAAATTCTTCAAAATTATTAAAAATCATAGCTTCACTGCTTAGCTAGAAGTGAAAGCTCTTCAATCAAATCTGCATCATTTGCACTAGTTGATTAGTTAAAAACAATGAATATAACATACTCAAAAAGCAAGCACTTAGAAATACATAATTTCCAAAACTCATGGCCTTAACTGAAATCATAAAATTCTCAAGTTCCCGTTATGCATGTGCAATAATAAGATGAGTATAAACACATGCATCATTCAATGGCACCGTTCCTATGGAGTGATGACACTTACTAAGTGATCATCCACCCATAAAAACCTTTCTACTGAAAGGCGTCAGGCGCACCGACTGGGTTACATCGAGGGCGGACAACCTGTCCTTTGCTAACCTTGACAAAGCTTCCTTCATTCACTTTTCATGTACGAGTTCCATTCACACGTGCATCATATGCATTTATGGTATGAGTTGAGTTTTGCCAACTCAACATGATAACAGGGTTTGCACGCCAAAATCAAATTATGAAACTGTAATAGTCGTAAATATCTAATAATATAATATAATATAATTTAATTTATGAAAATTAATGGCGAAAGTTGGCGAGCAGGCGTTGGCGGGCAGCAACGCGCTTTTAAAAAGTGCGAAAGTTCCACACGGCGAGAACGCACAGAGACAGCGAGATAGAAATGGACGCTGTCAAGTTGAAATTTGGAAGAAAACTTATGTGGTCCTCAATCTGTTCCAATAAATCCCTTTGTGGGTATGCCAATTAGATAAGTGAAAATTTTCATGCTTTATTGTTGAAGATTCGATAAGAATTTTAGGTTTTTATAATTCATCCACTTTTTTTTTTTCTAAACTCTATAGATTCGCAAGATTTACGAAAAGAAAAGTATTGGCCGAATCTATATTAAATAAGGAACCTAGATATATGCCCAAAGGAAAATTCCAGGTTGGTTTGAGCAATTTCCGCAACTACCGAATGTTGACAGAGGGGTGAAAACGGAGCAGAGAAAAGGAAGAAGAAGAACAGTAACTAACTTTTGAATGAAATTTTACGAAAAACCCCCATGAATTTATGATTTTGCAAAAAGGTACCTATTTTGAAGAAATTATAGAAAAACCCAAATCTTGCTGGAAAATTTGCAGGAAATATCATTAAAAATTTTATTACAAAATAACCTCTTGACTTGTGAAGGAATTTCATAAGAAAAATTTTAGAAAATTTTCAAAAAAAACCCTTTTCGAATGAAATAGTTTGCAAAAATGCCTTATATTAACTAGGAATTCACAAAATAAATAAGAAATATATAATTTTGACCAAATATAATTATGAGATATTTTGGAGGGGTCATAAATGAAAATTTAAACAATATTTATAAAAAATAATAAGGTGAAATAATGAACATGTTGTGATAAAATTAGGAAGAGAGACTCATATAGTTCTGTTTTCGGTGGAAACATAAGGATACAATGTCAAACTAGAGCCTCTATCGACACAGGAGAAAGGTGAATCTAGCAGAGCAAAAGATGAAGAAATTTAGATTTTTATTGAAATTATCTTATAATGCTTGTTTTGATTATAGATACTGAATATGTATAATAACTCTATGATGAACAAACTTGAGAAGTAATAGTTATATTTTCATAGTTTTGCATCTTGGTATCTATTTCCATCTTGGAAGATTTTATTAATCACGGTATTCTCAGCTTTGACACAGTAGACCACATCTATGACACCCCAATGGTGGGGTATTACAAAAACATATTTTAAAGCACACTTTTTTTTTCCCTTTAAAACATATGCATACGGCAATAACCATCCCCAAGTACCTTTTCTATGTTTGTCGATTTAAAGAAGTATTTAAATAACATAGACTCATTGGCAAATAACCTTTCTTGAAATAAAAGAGTAAAAATAGATTTTCTTACCACACCGTTCTTTTGAAATGAAAACTTGAATGACTTGCTCACTTTTTTATTTAACTTTCCTATATCTTTCCTTTATCGCTCCCTAGCTTAACTAATAAGAAATATTATCTAAACATATCATTCTCATCATCAAGCATGCAAATATACATGCCTACTTCTTTCCTACTTGCTCTTTTTTTATTGGCTTTAATAAGAAATTCAAGTATTTCTTAGCTTGAAAATCTCATTTAAATAATTTTTATCCTGCATTTAAATAAACCTCTTATTCCCACTCTAGACTTCCAAATATGAAATTCAACACAGTGACATCATAAAATTAAGTTAATCTTAATCTTCTAAATCTTAAATACTTAGAATTTATAAATTTAATCTGTATCATATCTGAAATTTTATATATTTTAGCCTATTAAGCCTTCTCATCTTTTTATACTTGAAAATATACTGAGATAAGCTCATATATGTATAAACTTTGCATTTGATATGTGAATTAACACATGCAGAATAACAAACCTTTCACACGACATATAAATGATCTTTTCATATTATAAACGCCATTTGAACTTAACATAGCCTTTATAACCTATTTTAACAATTTAAAGCCAAGTAGATTGCATACTTGTCTCATTCCATCATATTTTTATATTTCTAAACATCAAGATAGGTTTTTCATTACCATTTTCAGCTATATTTAGACATAATGAGGCTTCCTATTTTGATTAGGTTTCTCAACCTAATTTCCACTTCCCTCAAAAACTTAATTATTCAATCTCAAATACTCATTGAAAAATAGCTTAAATAACTTGATATTTTAAACTATAATAACATTTTACCTAACATGTTTTTTTTTTTGTAATTTATTTCATTTTACTCTTAGCTAACTCTCTTACTTGCGTAAAATACATCATTCATTTTTTTATATTTATTCCCTTTCTACATCAAATTTATGAGTCGCTCTAATAATTTATTTGAATGGTCAAACAACCTGTTAACTAGGTTATTTCACTTAAATCTCAACACCCATAGCTTAACATATAATACCTCATCATCTAATAATCAAACTAATCGTAGTTATATAAAGACAATAATTAAATACTCAAAAATTAATATCCAACCTCTTAGGCTTCCTTGAAATTCCTATATATATACATATATATTTTTTATAATTACAACTTTGCTTAACCACCCATTTATCACCAATAAACATACATCATGCTTCCAAAATTACAATTAAATTATTTAGGAGTCATCTTTAAACCCAAATTCATCACCCATACACAACCAAACTTTGGCCAGTTAGATGAGAAGGTTTCAAGCTTTAAAATTGAGGGATTTTACTGCTTTCATTTTCACATGATTTTAGTTTGACAAGTTTAATATTTTATAGCAATTCAAATAAACCCCAACCATCCATATACAAGTCATATAATTGCTACTCATTCATTCTTTCTTTTTTTTCATATTTACTTGACACCAAATTTATATATAGAATTCATCCCCTGCACATTTAGTTAAAACAAAACTATACCTCCATATAAATTTCTTGACTACGCAATTTCATTTATCATATTTGTCTAGATTTTAGCTTCAAGATTTGCACATTTTGATCTAAATCCATGTTCATATAATATTAAATTATTAAATTTAATGTTTACAAGCAACTACACATACTCGTAACATATATACCCACCTGCCCTTTTTTTTCTACCTATTTTCCACATCCAAACGGGTTCAAAATTATTTCTAAATCATCTCATACACAATAAGTATAAAAGCCCTATGCCTGGGCCACGTTTTTTAGGCTTCCCCATATTCAAGATATAATGGAAATTTTTGAATTTCCTTTCCTATCTAAGATTACATATGTAATTTTGGAAATAATACATCCCAACATCATTTAAATATGCTATATAGTAATTTAGGGTACAAAACTTAAACTTTTCAACTCTTGAAATTTTGGATTCATGCATAAGATTCAATTTTCGCATTCCATTTACATATTCGGCTCCCAAAATGAAGATCTATATCATCATCATCATCATTATCATAAGCCATTTCCCACCTATGTGGGGTCGGCTGCATGGATTCTGTTACGCCATTGTTGGCGATTTAAGACAAAATGAAGATCTATATGAATCTTTGAAAACCCTCACTATTCGTACACATTTTTGGAAGAAATTTCAAAATTTTATCCTTCTCCTTTCACCGTGCAACCGAATCTCCTCTCTTTTCTCATGATTCTATTTTCATGCATATAATCTATATAAATCTAACAAAACCCCCTTTTTTTGCATTCTTAGAGTGAGAATTTCAAAACTCAACAAAACCCATCTTCCTTATCTCTAGCCGATGATGAGTTGATGGCAGCAATAGCTTGCACCGAAGACGGCATGGGTGGTGGACGACCGACTCCTCCCCTCCCTCCCCCTTCCTTCTCTTCTCCTCCTCTTCTCCCTTCTTGTCATCTTTCCCTTCTTTCTTCTCTCTTTCCGTTTTTCCCCCTCCCTCTCTGTTCGTGCGCTGCAGGGAGAGAAAATGGCTGCCTTTTGTGGCCCCACTTAAGGTAGTCCACACATACACACATGTGGCTACCCTTCATATATATATTTTTTATTTTTTTTAAATATCCATATTAAATATATGTCATAAATCATGTGATTTTAAATTTTACGATTTGAACTCATAATACATGTTTAAAATCATTAAATCATGGTCATTCATTAATTTAAATAATTTAAACCAATTAAATTATTTAAATAGGACCATTTAACCAAAATTTAATTAAGATACTTTTCCATTTTTCCATTCAATACTAGCATTTCAACTCATCATTACTTATTTATTATTTACCTCTTATTTTAGTTTATAATTTTAGGCCATTTATTTATATTCAATCTCATGAATTCCTTGACCCAAAATTTACACACACACACACACACACACACACACACACATTATATGTTGATGGTTGCAATTTATAAATTGCGGTTACTACACTAATAGATCTAAGAAAGAAGTTAAACTCTTCCTCACCCTCATCATTGTCATAGGTTGTTTCCCAACTAAGTAGGGTCTGCATGCATGGATCTTGTTGCATCATTCTTTACGATGATAACTATGTTTCAGTAATCTCTAAAATTTTCCTATCTTGCTTAAGTACTTCTATCTACCTTTTTTTGGTTTTCCTCTCATCCTCTTATTATCTTTTGTTTGAACAAACTCAACTTTCCTATTGGTGTCATTTTTAGTCTTCATCTAACAAACTTAAAACACCTTAATTTGTTTTTCCTCCTTTTGTTACTCGTTGGCTTTATCTTCAAATTGTCTCAGATTACTTTATTTTTAATTTTATCTTTTCTTATTTTATCACTCATCCACCTTAACATTCACATTTTTGCTAAATTTATTTTTATGCATATGTTGTTCTTGAACTACTAAACATTTTACCTCATATAGCATAGCTAGTCTAACTGATGCCTCATAAAATTTTCCTTTTAATTTAATTAGAAAACGACCCTAACATAAAATTTCTAAAGCACTCTACCATTTCTTCAATCCATTTTATCAACTTGTAAGAATCAAAAGGGTCTCCCTCATGTTCCTATCTCAATGAAGCTGGTTGTATCGTCATGAATGACTAGGGATTCAAAGCAAAATTACTTCCTTTTCCAAAATGATTGGCAGTATGATCGTAACCATGATTTCGAGCACTAATGACTTCTGGTTCTGAAATTCTCAGTGCCAGCCTTCTAAACTCTTCCATTATTACCAGTGACAAATCATGCAACAAATCAGGATGTGTGCAAAAGTGTCCGGTTCAGGGAAAAATGATCCCAATAGAAACGAAATGCACATCAATAATAAGAGAACAAATCAAGAGATCATTAGCAACACAAGAAAATTAAGGCAAAGAATTAAGATATAATTAGCAGCATGAGAATCATTAGACAAAAATTTATGAGTCATTACCAAGCAAAAGTAAATGGCCCATACAGTGACTTATGGAGCTCCATTTGGGCAAAGAGATCAACCTCTAATTAAGAAAGCAAATTTCCATAGACGTCATTGCAGTGGCAAAGAGTCCAAACAATACTGTATCACAATAGTCTGTGTTGAAAGCAAGTATACTCTCAGCCACGTTATCTGGGCTGACTCTACAAGCAAGCTCTGCTCTGACAATTGTGAAATTAGTAATATCAGTAATAGTCACAGCATAAAGAACCTCGAGATTAAACCAAACAACAGCACTCTGCCTCATGTTCTTGTAGAATAACATTCTTTAACTATGAAATGTGGAGCAGCAAAGTATATAGAAGTTTGGGATGAACTTCTGCCCATGAGGACAGTGACTAAGCAAAAAGATCAACCAAAGAAGACACCAGCCTAAGAATGGATGAATAGAACATGTTACATGCCAACAGGTAAAAGGCCCAAACCATAATAAATATGCTTAACAAATGCCACGTTTTGTCTCTCTCTGTAGGGACTCAACTAAAATAATAAAGAACACACCTTGAAAAATCGCCCACACCAGCACTTTTATTCCATGACCCCAAAAAGCTTTGCAACACCATCACAGGAATGGAGTCTGGATCAGCTCATCTAGCTCTGTTGAAAGCTACCGCAAGAAGTGCAATTGGAAAGTCATGGTTCGCAACTCAAACCTACAAGTATCCAAGTTCAATGTCAATTTTCTAGCAATACGAAAAAGATAGTAAACTTAGGAGGTGATAATTTATCCAAGTAGAAGGCCATAAGAGAGTAGAAGTAAGGATGAAAAGAGAATGATTAGATAACTTTAGAAAAAACAGGGAAATATGCGGGCTTACTAAGGATACATCCTAAAATTAGAGGGAACTACACGATACGATCCGTGTAGCTACCCCCTTAGGTTGGAAAATGCATATGATAACGATAATTAATCTCAAGTAACAGGAAAAACTAAAATATCATCCTCAAGTATTAGCTAGACTTGACACAGTAAAGAACAGAAAAATGTAAAAGGTGACCTCTGAACCAGTGAAGATAGCTGGATTTCTACTGACAAGTTGGGTTTCAGTCATTAGATCTGTAGAAAGCCGTTTAAACTTTCGACTTACTTGATTAACAATGTCCCCATGTCTGACTGCCCCAGCAGTAGATATGACCTAAAAAAAAAAAAAAAAAAATTCTATTACATAAATCGTAAATAGATTAAAGTACCAACACAGTGCATAGAGATTTCACACATTAGATTGCTTTATGTTTTGTAATGTAATAGATTGCTATACTTTTTCTAAAGGTCATAGATTATTTTATTTTTGTCCATGAAAAAGTACAATATTTATATTCAACTGACTCTCCATTCTTGATCCAGTAAAATTTGTAGAAATATATTGATATAAATCCCCCCTTGAGATTGATCAAATGTCTTCTTCTCGCCTAAAATTGTGTTCCCAGAGGATTATTTTGGAATGCTGCAGAATGTAAATAATCAAAAGAAAATTAACAAGACGTTATAATGAATCAAAATACTACTTCCATGATAAGCGGAATGAGGGAAAAATAGCAATGGCATATTTCTTCCTTCTCCCGGAGGATAACACCCTTCTCACGCCTAATAGCAGTTTCAGAGAATTGCAAATTTTGAAGAATGTCAGCAAGGATGTCTACAGCAACAGGGACATCACCATGGAGGACAGTGGCATAAAACGTTGTCTGTTCCAGGGAGGTGTGTGCATTGAGGCGCGCCCCCTATGTTCTCAATCTCCTCCTGGAGTGCAAGGGCAGATCGATGATGGGTGCCCTCAAAGATCATATGCTCTGAGTAGTGCCATTGATCTCAAGTGTCTCAAAGCGGCTGTTGGCATCAATCCAAACTACAACTGAGGCTGTTTGCACAGCCAATGTTGGGTTTGATTGGTTGATAACACGAACTCCATTTGGAAGGGTAGATAGAGGAATTCCAGGAAAATGAAGAATAGTAGAATGGTCAGACAATCTGGGAACAGGAGAGCTATGGACAAGGAGCGGAGGATCAGCTCTTGCATACTCAGATGGTTGCAGATGGGGGTCTATTTGCAAAGAAGGAAAAGAGAGATTTAATCTTTCTGGTGATCCGAGATGACAATGCTATGACTCATGAGCAGTCTTTGGTTTGTTAGATCCAACTTTGGAATATTATTCGCTGTTATTAAGGTCACAGAAAGGTAATTAAGAACCCAATCCAAGAACATTTTACAAGCAGTCAATCCATTTTATTCTGAAGAACACAGAGAAATACTACTGAAATTTTGCATTTCCTCCAGGCTGCAAACAAAACATAATACTAGCGAGTTTTTCCAATTTCAAATGAACTGGGATCAGTTTGTGTGTTTGGTAATACAAGAAAAATGTCATGTTAAAATTTTTCAATTTAAAATTTATCACTTTCTATAACTATCATATTTTTAATCATTTCTTTACATATATTATATCTTACTTTTTAATCATTTCTGCACAACTACCTATATGACTAATCTATTTATTTTAACTTTATTTTATTTACTCCTTGTCTATACCTCTATTTTATCACATTATTTTCTTTCATTTTGACAACTTTTATACAAAAAATTTTTCATTCAAAAATTTTATCACATCCCAATGCACCCTCAAAAAAATAATTATAATAAATTTCTCATCCCTTCATACAAATAAGTTAATATGATTTAATTTAAACTAACTATCCTATCCTACTTTTTTCATTATGACCTCAATATTTCAATTATTTTTTACATTTTTTCCTACAACTACACTATTATTATATTTGTATTCTCTTTACTCCTAATTGTTACACCTATCCCATCGCTATATCACCTTTTCAAAAAATGTTACGCATTGCCAAAAGTCATCCGTCACCAAATGTTAGTTTTCTTGTAGTGAAAGGAGCATTATCCCTTTCTTAATTGTCCATTTCTTCTTTTGATTAGCTCCATATAATTTTCTAATCCACATCATTTCTATATGGATCCAATTGTTGTTATTTGAACCATGAACCACTGAATACAACGAAAGTTAGCTTTTAGAGACTTGTTGGGAGTTGGAATGATTATCAGAGTTTAAACACAAACAAGAACCAACAAAAAGACTTGTGGACATTGGAAAAAAAGACCATAAGCATTTAAAAAGCACCAATTAGGCTAAGTGGCACTATTGCTAATCAAACATCTTATGGAGCTCCCTTAGAGAAAAAATAGTTATATTTTGGGCCAGTCATGAATTATTGCATTCAGTAATGAAACAAATAAAAAAGTTAATTCTAAATATACCCCCTACATTTTCCCTCAATTCAAATATACCCACTAAGTTTAAACATTTTCAAATATACTCACTAAGGATGTGTTTGGATAAACATAAATGTTTTCAAATTAAAACTTCTCATTCTCTACAACTATCCTATTTTTTAATTATTTTTTTACATCTTCACATACAACTACCATACTTTTCAATTATTTCCACATAACTATCCATACAACTAAAATATCTATTTTAACTTTATTCTTTTACTTCTCATCATTGCCCTTATCGTATCATGTTATTTTATATTATTTCAAAAACTGTTACCCCAAAATTTTTTTTCATTCAAAAGTTTTACTATTTCCTAAACACACCATAAGTATAGATGAAATTTCGTCCGTACCAATTTCGTCGGTACAACTAAAAATCACCAATCTCTATCATAGGAAATGTCCAAAATGCCCCTTATAAATTGATAATGGTAGTCTTTCGATTATGGCAAAAGTTGGACAGTGTCTTGAAAACATATCCAACTTGAAAGAGAAGCCAGGCAGATTGAGTTTTGACAATCTAGATACAGTGGCAATGACAATCGATGTTGATCAACCTAGGTTAGTATGAGATTTTAAAATTATTAAACATTATTAACTATCATATTGGATATATTTGAAATAAATGGGACATTTAGCGGGTATGTATGAAAATTTTCAAATTTCAAGGGTATAATTGTAGTTCAAGGCAAACGAAGTGAATATATTTGAAATTAACTTTAAAAAAATCAAAATAAAATTAGTAATGCATCAGCTCATGGTGAATAATTTCTCCTTCAGCAATGATTTTGAAGACAGAAAGAATAGCAGCCACATTATGATTTTACAAATTAAGTAAAAAGTTGCACTTATGTTTGTTAGCCTAGTAGAGAGGATAAGAAGAATTCACCAACAACTCCTCTAAGGAAAACCGAAAACCTGCATGAACACTTTCCAAAAGCCTAATCACTGCATTTTATTTTATTTTATTTTTTTCTAAATCAAGACAACTATTGTACCATTTTCATTCCCTCTGGATTCCACAACCTGAATACAAACATCCTTGTTTGAAAGGGGATCTCTCACTTCTCAAATTTGATAGAACATGTTTATTCCAAACGATCAAAACCAATCAAGTTCCAATAGTGGAAAGATAAGATAACTGAAAAGGAACCAAGAAAACTACAAACTGCATCATAGAAAGATTTCATCCCATATCAAGAATCTGTCGCTACAGATTATATTTGGCCATTTATTCAAGATCCAACGTATCTGTGATTCATAACTTCCGAGTAAATTCAACAGAGCTATTTAAATTCCAAGGAATAGCTTACAGTGCCAGTAGCCTGTTTAGGACCTTAAGGGGATCAATGAACGAGTAGCTTTATACAGAAAATAACAATAACAATCCTGTTTGGAGTTTCTTATCCAAAACTTTTGCACCCATGAAAATTGTCGATGTTCGCAAATGAAGAATTACCAACCAAAGTCGCCCAAGTAATGCTCGTGCGAAAAAGCTGATAGAAGGACCTCACAAGAATATGTTGGTCAAATTTCCAAGAGTTCCCCAAAACACCCAAAATCTCCCTTTCCAAATTGAAGAATCGTTCTATCACATTCAATGATGGCTTTCAATTATGAAGAGTGAGCATTCGAAACCATACAGACACAATATTTCAGAAAAACAAATCCAGACGAAAATCACCCATATCAGACGCATAGGAACCATGATTTCTCGAGTAATTCAGCAGCAAAAAGGCATAGCAAGGAGGACAAAAACAATCAATGGACTTGAGAAATGAAATCTTGACCTGTTGGAAATTCTCCAGAGAGCAGTGATGAGATGAGTATGGGTAAGGCAACAGGAAGAAACGAAGGGTTATGAGAAGTGATTAAAAAAGGGAATTTGCAAGAAGAAAAACTGGGAAATCAAAACAAAAGGAAAAGCGGATGCGGAAAGAGAGGAAGCTGAACGAACCTTTCAGCCGCAGGCTGCAGGTGAAGAGAGCGGTTTTTTGGATGTTAGACGCGGTGTGTTTTGGCAGAGAGTTTTTGGGGATTCAAGAGGCCTCTTTGGAGGTTAGCACTCGGGCTGCTCACTTGGGCTTACATTGGGCTAGTGATTAATCTAGCGATAAAGGTGAGGCAAAACTGGAGGTATAAATCTGGTTGAGTTTGGGGTTGAGATTTTCACCCTAGTTTTATTTATAAAATGTTAGCTCGATCTTGTACTCAACATTATTTTTAAAACTTCGAATCCAACTCTAAACTAAATCCATATAAATCGGTTCAGCTTGGGTTACAAATTGGGTTATTAAATATATAATATTTAAAAAAATTTACTTAATTAAATTTAATTTTAGAATATAAATTAATCTTTTATGGAAATTTCTTCCAATTTATGACTTACACTATAACATAATTGTCAGGTAATCATATTTATAAGTATTAATGTCTATTTATTGTCCATAGAATAAATCATTTTTATAATTATTATTGTCTATTTAATGTCTTTGTATCATATGATTCTATATGCTAATTTTTAAGTGATTATAAAATGTGATTGATCTTCATATGATTCTATATGCTAATTTTAAGTAATTATTAAATGTGATTGATTTTGTATGACTATTTTTAAATAATCTATTATATTTGTACTAAAAAATGAAATCAAGTCGGGCCAGCTTGATAAACATTGAACTTAAACCAATTCATTTTTGAGATTGGGTTAAAATAAATTGAATTATGTAACTTATTTTTAATGCCTAACTCAACCCTTATTATAAATCTGGTTAGGTTAGTTGGGTTTGGGTTGAGACCAACTCTATTTGCACCTTTAGGGTAAACTACGTCACACTTGTGTGCATGCTTAATACTTGTGTGTGTATGTTGGTATGGTTTAAATTTTTTTAAATAAAAAGTTTTCAGTATAATATTTCAGTATAAAACATTTTAAAATGATGAAGAAGTTATGTTATGTGATATAATAAGAATAATGATGAAGAAAAAAAAATATATAGTTAAAATAGATAGAATAATTATATGTATTGTTGTAGAGAAATGATTTAAAATGGAATAATTGTATAGAAAAAAAAGTGAAAAAATGATTAGAAAATAAACTAGTAGTAGAAGGTGAAAATGTTATAGATAAAAAGTTTACCTCCAGTCTTTTGTGGAAAAATTCCTTATGTGTTCTAAACAATTTAAGATTTTTGAATTGAATCCGTATCACTATTTCTAAGACAAAATTTCAATTATTAAGACAGTTTTTCAATTTTTAATATAATTTTATCAATTCTCAATACCACTTTACTCGTTCTCAATATATATCATTACATTCTCATCTTAGATATAGATTTAATTCAAAAATCTTGTATCATTTGAAACATTTAATGATACAAGATTTTTTGAACAGATTTGTATCTAAGATGAAAATATAATGATGTGTATTATGAATGAATAAAGTTGTATTGAGAATAGGTAAAATTGTGTTGAAAATTGAAAAAGTTATATTGGGAATTAGAAAATTGTCTTAGAATATATAGATTCAATTCAAAGATCTTGTATAGTTTGAAAAAATTTGCCCATAGATAATTCATTCCTCATATCCATCTTGCGTTCATTGTCATGCATTCAAATTTTATATTTAAAATAATGACTAATAATTACATTATGGATTTTTAACATCTCATTCTTCGTTAATAAATATTAAATTATTTACCACAAAGTTTTTTTTATTTGTATTTAGCACAGAGTTTTATTCTCGACTTTTTAATCTATTTTTTCTTTCCTTTTGACGGAAAAATTTGAATAGAATTGCAGAATTATCAATAATTTGTAATTTTTTAATAATTTAGACCATAATTCCCTACTTTTATCTAATCCAGTATTGAATTGAATAGGTTTGAGCAATTAAATAGGTCAACTAAAGAGTCAAGTTCCATTAACACGGTTAAGGTACTTAGGTGCCAAAAGAAGAGCAAGTACTACAATATCTCGGAGATATTTTCACGATATTTTTGAAATGTGCAACATTTTCGTTGAGACATCATCACCTAACTAGAGTGTGCAAATCAAGTAATCGCCTATTAGACTATGCAACGTTATTTATAAAAGGGTAATTTGTATATATACCCACATAGTTTCACCGATATTGTAAGTATGCCCACGTAGTTTCACGAATTGCATATTATCCCAACATAGTTTCATTATGTAGTCTCACGAATTCGTATCTGCCGTTATATTTTCGAAAATAATGAAAATTTTCTCATCTTCATAGGGATAATATGCAATTTTGGTGAAGTTATATGGAGGTGATATGCAATTCGTGAAACTATGGATGATGATATTTTCATCATTTTTTGAAAATATAATAGCAGATATTAACAGCAGTTAATGGCCTGGGGTAATACGTAATTTTGGTGAAACTATGTGGGGATAATATACAATTCGTGAAACTATGTGAGTATATCTGCAATTAGGTCAAACTATGTGGATATATATATATATATATATGCAAATTACCCTTTATAAAATTTTGTCAAAAGTACTTGTAAATATATATTGAAAATATACTTTTGTGGGATTATGCTTTTGTTCCAGAAAAACCTATCACAGAGAACATACTAATTGCATATAATATTATACAAAGGAGAAGATGTAGTAGTGAAATTAGGTCTTCACGTGCCTCTCCGAATTTGATACAAAATGAATAAAATGGTCAAAAGAAATGCAAATATGAATCTGAAATTGCCCTTATAAAATGAAAAATGTCACATTGCGAAGGAATGAAGATTTCGATTTTTGGATTTGAGCTGAGGCAGGCTTTTCTTTCATTTATGTCAATCGCTTAGCCGATGCCCGGTAGTTTCTTCTTCTCCACTGCAGGTAGATGTTGCCGTCTGCCTATGCACTGACTCGCCAGATTCGAACAGCCCTGTTGGTCATCTCTTCCATCACTGGTGAACGACAGATCCCCATTGTTACACAAGATTTTGCCAGATATGCCGCCCAACCATTCTCCATTGTCATCGCAAGATACTTTGATGTCATTTGGCTAGCTGTTACCGCCCAAGCCTCTCTCCATCAGCATTCGTTCATGCCGCTGATCTACTCTTTGGTGCCGCCATCTCATCGCCATCACACACTTCCAGCCGCCACCAACCATCTCTTCTTCTTCAGATTTGTCAGGCTCTCGGACAGGCCCCCCGTCCGACCAATCTCTCTCCTCTTTCCTTAGGATCTCATTCATACAGGAGGCGAGATTGTATATATGTGGGCTCCGTAAAAGTTCCGACGACTGAGAGGTGCCGCGCGACAGCTGGACAAGAGGCTGGCATGGGCGCATTGAAATTTCAGTGCCCAAAGACACATTGAATCATTTCCCGGAATGGTAGGGGAGATCAAAAGCCACGGGGGACATTTGGGAGAGTGAAAGCGGTGGGAAATGTAATATTTGGTGAAATATTTTGAAAATTACTTGATCGATATCAAATGTGTGTTGTAAAATTGAAATAAATAGGTTTGTTGAAAGACAATTGATATGAAAAATGATTGAAATATAGAGGCAAAAGTGTAAAAATCTAATTATTCGATGATTAATGAAGTGCCTTGAAATTTGTGCACCCCGCTTTTTCTCATCCACATTTTCCATAGGAACTGAATATATGCTTCCGGGAGCATTGAGCTCTCGATGCTCCTAGGTGCATACTCTCATTTTTTATTTTTTTTGAAATTTTTTTTACAAGATTGTTAATCTAAGTGTATTTAATATATGCGTAAATTTTTGCCATTTTTGGAGTATTTTAGATATTTATTTTTTATTTTTAAAAATCACTGGCGTTTTAGATAATTTAATATTACTAAAATGTTACTCATTTTCAAAAATAAAAAAGAAATATCTAAAATGCTCCAAAAAGGGTAAAAATTAATGCATATGTTAAATACACTTAGATTAATAGTTTCATAAAAAAATTTCAAAAAAAAATAAAAAATAAGTGTATGCACTCGGGAGCATTGAGAGCTCAATGCTCTCGAGGGCATATGGCCTGGCTCCCATTTCCCATACCCCAAATGTCCCCTATATTTAGGAATCTAAATAAAAGAATTTAGAAGAGTTAAGAATGAAAGGAAAATTTTCTATCATGAAGAGAAAAAAATATACTAACTACGGTCATTACATAGATCATCCCTAGTTATATAATAAGTATTTTCCTTATATATAAATCTTTTTGTGATAATATAAGAGTTGCGATCGACTACACCCAAGGGCAAATACCCTTTTTTATATATTTTTAAAAAAAATTATGAAAATGTCACTGATTTCGAAGAATTTAAAAAATAACTATAAATTTTCAAAAATAATAAAACTTGATATACATGTTAAATACATTTAGATTAACAATTGTATAAAAAAATTTTAAAAAAATAAAAGAAAATGGGTGAAATATACCTAAGTGCACCGGGCTAAATGTACCAAAGTGCATTAAAAAATCTTCCACAATATAAAGGTGTAAGACACAAAAAACTACGCCCCAGAAGTGAGTTAAATTTTTTCTTAGCTTGCAATAGAAGTTAATCACTATGAGTAAAAGTTTTTTTAGTCAAAAAGATTTTATCTAGAGTCTTTATATTACCATTGCTAAAAGTTAGGCTTTACAACAAGTTTTATGGTATTTTTACAAATATGCTAACAACTTTTGACCAATATTGCATCTATATCTTTAAGTTTGCTAATATTATAAATATTTCCAAAAATTTTTATGAAATTGCAAGCGTATCCTTTTGTTACAATACTGTTAAATTTTTTTTATAAAATAACGATAATATCTCTAAGCCAAGTGATATACTTACGATTTTTGCAAATGTTATAAGCTTATTTGCATAAAAAACTAGAATAGTAATATCTGTAAAAATATATATAATAATGAAATAGCAAATATGTCAATAATAGTTAAAAATGCTAAGTGTATCACTTAGTTTAAAGAGCATTATTATCATTTTTACAAAAAATTCTAATGGCATCCCAACGAAAGGGACATGCTAGCAATTTCATGTAAACTTTGTGGATATATTTATAATATCCGCAAACTTAGAGATGTGGATGTAATAGTAGTCAAACTTTATAGGTATATTTACAAAATTTTTGAGTTCTATTTTGTGTAACTATTTTTTAGTTGTACATGTTGCCCCTTAGATGTCCAAAGTTGATGATGTGGGTACCCCTTCTTATAGCATATATTTGATTACATTATATGTATTTGGCTATAACAAACAATTTAACCATAAATATTTGTTTCCTTTTAAAAAATATAAATATTTGTTGCTTTTGAGTGACGACATTTAGTTAAATGTAATCACTTTTTATGTCAATTATATTACAATAAAAATAATATTGAACACAACTATTAAAATTGACCTACAAATAATAATATAACATCGGCTGCAATTAATGTGGGACTCGAATTGTATTTAGTACTGAAAAAGTGGTCATAAACAATACATTTTGTTATAGTGATATTTAATAATAATGTTGTATCTTTTGAAATAAAATGCATATGTAATTACACCATATACATAAATGTTAGTTGATGCGCACCAAGTGCTTGTCGTTAAGAGCACTGTGATCACCAGTTTAATTAAAATTAACCGAAACACATTAAAG
>JAXCLR010023715.1:0-22838 GCA_035584095.1 Annona squamosa | reverse complement strand
TTAAATAAAAATGACCAACTAGTCATAAAACTAACTAATTTGTCATTTATTTGTGTCTATAAGGTGCTGAAAATTTGCTTGCAGAGTTCATTCAAAGAATATTGCAGAATTCAGCATGATGTTGTAAAATTCTTTAAAAGTATGTTGCAGAATTCAGCGCGAGGCTTAATTTCATAAACACATGCATGTATATTTCAATAAATTTCTTTTAGATTACAACTAAATTTGGAAAAAAATAGTTTATTGGTAACCCAAATTCTAACCCGAAACCAAACCAAAACCAATGCGAACCCTACCTGAACCAGATCCAAAACCGAATTACATTCTTAGGGGTTTGGGTTTGGGTTTGGGTTAACTCCAACCCGGTATAACTCGACCCGAGTTGCACCCCTAATTCAAACGCTTGAGTGAGTGTTTCTGCGCCATGCGTCATGCACCAGCATCGCCTACAGAATTTGCATTTTGTTGACAATTTTAAAACCATTTCACAGGCACTTTTGGGTGTATTTGGTTGGACATAAAAAATTTCAACCAAAATTTTTAAATGTAGAACTTTTTACATTTTATAATTATTATTTTATAATTATTTTTCATAATTTCCTATACAAACGCTGTACTTTTCAATTATTTTCGTACAACTACTTGAATGACTAATTTATATATTTTAATTTTATTTTATTTACATCTCATTATTATCTCTGTCATATCATATCACATCACATCATTTTCTATCAACTTGATAACTTTTATTCTGAATATTTTTTATCAAAACGTTTTGTCCATGTTTTAAATAGGGTTCCGATGAAAAGCCGCCTCAATGCATCCCTTTACTTCTTTTAATTTAAAAAATTTTAAACTATTTATAAATAAGTAGTTATTTGTGATATCAAGAATCAATTGTAGTGAAAACTTATATATTTCAGAATTTTAACTCCTTTTAGTAGTGTAATGCAATATTAAAATTTAAAAATAAATATATAATATTTTGAGACCAACACAAACACACGTGACGAATCATGAATAGTAGGATAAGGCTACAATGAGAATGTAAGATGAGAAAATGTTGTTTGGTTTTGAGAACGAGAAAAAGGTGTATTATGATTGAGAAAGTTGTATTAAAAATAAAAATATATATTGTTATTTTTAATAGGAAAATTTTTTTTTGTACAATGAGAAATTTCATTGTGTTCTAACCTACGAACAATCACATCCTAGATGTGCACAAAGAATGTTATAAATGGTATAATCTCTAAAAAGCTTATTGAAATTTTTTGCATCCATGCCTACTATGTTCGGCAAAATTGAAAATATGTCACTAGTTTTCGAAAAAGTGTAAGGGTATCTATGTAATTTCATTAAAATCGAGGGTGTATCATTTCAATTACAATTATATTTCTAAAAGTTAAACTTTTAAAGAAATGATGAAAATGCCCTTAAACAAATAAAATTATTATTCTCATTCATTATTTCTATTACAAATATTATAAAAATCATTGCAATAGAAAAGTATACTATTACATAATAAAATATTCAATCAATATTAAAGTAATAAAAAAATCAATTTAATAAATATTTCATGTGGCATTTTCATTATTTCTTTAAATTTTCTAATGGTCAGCAAGGGGTGACTCTAACGGAAATGATATGCTCTTAATTTCAAAAAAAATTATATTAATCTACTTGTAATTTTTGAAAACTAATGAGATGCCTACAATTTCGCACAAATTATGTAGGTAGGAATATAGAATAAAAAAGCAAAGATGTACACAGATAACGATTGCATTAGAACATAACCCTTTTTAAGAGATATCACATAACCTTTTTTAAGAGATATCATTGTCATTATTTTCGTGGTTCAATCAATGGCCAAAATAAAGTAGTGCAATAAAGGCAAACCCCATAAACAAAATGGGATGGTTTAAAATGACAGAGTCACAAGTTTCAAACCCAAGAACCCATAGCTACCTCATAGTGAATTCACAAATTTAAGACGTAGTAGCATGGTAAATCAAGTCGATAAGGGTACAGCTCAGGTAAGACACCTATGGGTCCACTAATTGGGCATAATAAAATGGGTAAGGTAATTTTCTATTTTTATAGCAATAGAGTAAACTAGGTTACAGGAAAAAAAATCAAATTCAATTAGGTTAGTATAAGTTCTAAAGCGTAGGCATCTAGAACCAACCCAAATTACAAATATATATTTAATATATATTTTATGAAATATCTTTTATAGTGAAAGACATAAATGTATTCTTTAGATATAAAAAAAAATTGTTTAATTCATTTATTATTTTAGTAAATTTAATAAATTTATTTTAGAAATTATATTATTGCATCTTAATTATAGTTTTTAAGTAACACTTGTAATAAAATTATAATTTTCAAATATAATATAAGTATTATTTTAAAAATCTTCTTGTGGCAGTAATCAGAATCAAAAACCCAGCTAAAAAAAAGGTTAAGATAAGCTGAAAATTAACCTAATCTAAAAGCGAGTAACGTAGAAGTTTTTGAAAATAAGATAGAGGTAAGGTTGACCTCAAGTTTGACCTACCCAACTTAAGTTTCACATCCCTACAAATTAGGTCAAACTCAGGTAAGGATCTTTTTTACCCTAACATTATTATAAAATGTTGACCTAAACCTATCTTCAACCTTATTTTTTAAACTTCTATCTAACCCAAAATTAAATCTATATAAGTTTGTTTGGTTCAGGAAATAAATCGGGTTATTAAAGATATAATATTAAAAATCTTTACTTAATTAAATTAATTTTAAAATATAAATTTTATATTAAATAATGAGAATCATCCTTTTATGAGAATATCTTCCAATTTATCACTTATATAGTAATATAGTTGCTAAGTATTTTTATTTCAAAGTAGTGATGTCTAGTTAACGTCTATGTATCATGAAGAATGTTTCAATGCAACTGGATGCATTGAAATTTCAATGCATATAGTTGAAAATCTCATTTATTATTTTTATTTCTAAAATTTTCTTTTATAGAAATCTTAATCTAGGTATATTTAATTTATAACCTAAATTTTATCTTTTTAAAAATGTGTATATATATTTTTTGTTTTTAAAAGTAGACGGATTTTAGTATTTTTTAAATTACTAAAGTACTCTTATTTTCAAAAATCAAAAATATATGTACACATTTCTAAAAATAGTAGAACTTGGATTATAAATTAAATACACTTAGATGAATAGTTTTATAAAAAAATTCAAAAAATAATAAATGGGATTTCCAGCCAGATGCATTGAAACAAACATCATGTATCATATGATTTTATATTCTGATTTAAAGTAGACGGTTATTCTTGTATGCTTATTTTTAATAACTAATTATATTTTTTGTTAACTTAAGATATTAGGTCAGGCTAGGGTGACAACCATCTAAGCGAAACTAACCCCACTTTTACAATCAAGTTTGTTCAAAATAGGTTATGTAGCATAATTTTTTCAAAATTCCTAATTCAACCCTATCGTAAATGGGATTGGGTTAATCAAGTTAGGATTGAAACTGACCCTATTTATACCCCCAAGCCTTGATTCAACAATGCATTTAACCATAGCTTGATCCCCTATTAGGAACTTGCGGTTCACGCAAGTGGCAAACTCTTATTGTTAATGCACAAACTCATGATTTCACCTCTGTAAAGAATCTACTAACTGAGTAGTCAAGAGGTCTATGAGCAAAGCCTGCTAGCTCCCATTTCAATCTTCCATGGACATCTTGAGCACCAACTCACAACTCTTTCCCTCTCTCTATTCTGACCTTTTTAAACCTCTTGGAGAATGTCTCATTCTCTTATTTCCTCTTTTACTTGATGAGTTAAGCTTTGAGAGTAAGTATTATCCTCCATATGCTTCGAAGCTTTTTAAATTCATGCTATTATGTCGTCACTCTGTCTAGGTTGCATTATAATTTGTTGAATCTTATCAAACCATACGTAGATTATATAATTTGAGCAATCGAATCATGGTAGACCGCGTTGATCAATCTTTGATTTGCTTTAATGTAGATTATCATGATTGACCTAATACTTATATTTTACCTCTTTAATAATATACGCATGATCAAAGGGCCCCATTGTTTACACCAACTTAAGAACATGCATAGTTTGATAGAGGTAAAATTGCAGAACATCGAGTTAATCAATATACATTCTCTCGCTAAGTCAGGAATTGAATCCTACAAGATTTGTCATGATTTGTACACTTATTATCTAAATACTTTGCTCTTTAAGTGGTCTTTCTGGTGGAAGAGATAATGTGTAGAGGATATTCAAATCACTCTTACTCGGAAGAAATTCTCCACCCTTTTATCCCTATCTTCTAGGGTAATACAATCTTCTTGTTAGTAACTTGTTATAAAGTCACAATGCTCGTTGCCCCTGTTCCTCTACCATTCATATCAAAACTCCATTAGCCCCTCACAGAGAGTTGTTTCTAACAACTCCTTATGGAGGTTATTTTTATCCATAAAATCTCTAGGTTACCTAGTCATTTCAACCATTACACCAATTTTCCTAGTAGTCTCATAGGGAAGGTTGCTTCCATATAATGGTGAGGCCTTTATGTTCCTTAATCATCATATCTCTTCATCTATCACTTTCTAGCCACCCCTCAAGGAGGGTCATTTTCATAACAAAGCTTTTATGTTAGTCTATTATTCCTTTCTATACTAAAAGAGCCTTTGAGGTGCTTAGCCGCACTCCTATAGTCCTTTCAAGAGAGCTATTCGTTGTTAGGACAACCTCCAAGTTGCTTAGTAATGCTCCTATGTTTCCTTCGATAGGGCTAATCTTTTTCAGCAAAGCCTTCTAGTTGCTTAGCGGAGGGATGAAAAGGTTTTGTAATAGAGATGAAAAATTTCTCATTCTCACCTTGGGTAATAGTTTTTCCATCCTTTAAAATATCGAGTCGGCCAAAACTACAATATTTGATCTAAGTGAATAATATAGATGATGAAGCTTTGATGGTTCCTTTTTTCTCCAAGTTAATTATAATGAAGGTCAACATGTCTACACTCACTTTTGGGCATTGATAATTCTCAAAATTTTGGTATAATTTCATAGTAACTACAAAAATGTTAATTAAATATAGAGTTCATGTGAAATTTTGTGAAAATTTAATTTTTCATAAAATCTTTAATTTTCCTATAAAATGAGCCATTTTGCGATATTTTGAAAAATATAAAATGCAAAGATAATTATACATGCTAAGTGAAAATTAAGCTAAAAAATTAATTAACTTTGAATTATGCATTAGTATATTAATATAATTAAGGTAAATTTGTAAATTGGTTTAATTAGAAAAATCATATATATAATTACAATCATATTTTAAAATATAGGGACAAACGAATCATCATATAATTTTGTGATAAAATAAATAAAATTACATAAGTAAAATGAATTCAAAATGGGCTGAAAATTAATTTAAAAATATTTATAAGCTCATTAAAATTATTCATCCAAAAAACACAAGTTGATATATTTTTTAACATTAATACGTTGCATGTGCATAGGTGATTATACACCACTGGAGCACCATATTTTGAAGCTCCATCTTCGCCAATTCATCTCCCCAAATCAACGGCACATTACTCCTATTTTCGGCCACCAATCTGCAATCTCCACCAAGCAAAAACTGCCCCGCATTCCAGCCAAGTTAATTTGTAGCATCTCAATTTGCAAGCAGCTCGTCTTCTCCATGCCAAATAACCGGCATCTACTCGATTTTCTACAACTAGGATCCCCGCCTTCCAGCCTGAAATTAGAAGAACCAACTGTCCTTCAAAAATCCCAAGCATTAAGTCTTCAGCAAAGGTAACTCCAATCAAACAGTCCCCAATTTAAAACCATGGCCCACCGAAATCAACCAAGACAGCAGCAAAATATCGCCACCGTCAATTGTGGCTAGTACTTCTTGAATTCGGTCAGCAAAAAAAGCAATCGTCCCATAGTAAAAATGCTTCATATCCCAACCTTCCATTTTCAAACCGAAAATTCCAGTGACCATCCCAAATTACCGACCTACCCTCTCCTCCTTAACTGGCGGTCGTTCAGCAATACATAACCAAGCAGCAGGAAATAGGCAGCAAAATCCGATGAACGGTGCACAGCACCTACCCCTCATATGGTGTGACCCCTTCCTGGGGGGCCTATCAACTAAGTGGGGCCAAGCAATAAAATTTCCTACAGTGGAGATTTGCTCTTCGCTTTAGTGATACAGTTTTTATTTTTATTTTATAGTTTACTTTTAGCGTCTTGTAGTTATTTTTGCAATTTTAATTCTTAGATTAGATTTACTGCTTTATTTTTTACTTTGTAATTTTAGATTAAATTTATTGCATTTTCATTTACTACTTTTGTAGTTTAAACTTTATTTCTATAATTTTTTAATTATTTTTCTAGTTTAAATTTAATTTAGTTGTTGTTAATTAATTGTAATTTCTCATATTCTTTCTCTTTCCTCTCTCCTTCTAATTTCTCTCTTCTCTCCCTCATTTTTTTTCCTAATTCTTTTCCCTCTCTCTCTCTCTCTCTCTCTCTCGCTTTTTACTCTCTTTGCCTCTTCTTTCTCTCTCTACATTCTCTCTCTGCCCTTCTTCCTTCCTTCTTTCTCTCTCCTATTTACCTTCCACTCTCTCTCTTATCTCTCATCTCTTCTTAAATAATTCAAAAACTTTATCACCTCTTTGTGGATTCGATCTGCCTCACAATTATTCTAAGCTATCTCATATATAATGTTAGCTTTAATGTATTTCAGTTAATTTTAATTAAATTGGTGATGATAATGCTCTTAACGGCAAGTACTTGTTTCGCATCAGGTACAACCATTCGTTAATTGAGGCTAACAATAATATTAGATCATCTGGTAGCACCAAAATTCCAAGATGTAGTATTTAGATCCATGTATATCTAGTTGTAAGTCAAGTTTGCACCTCAAGCTTTTAGTTAGCCTCGCACCTCAGGCAGTTAATCAATCGCACTAACCCACTCTACAAGCCAACCGCACATCCAAGCTATAGCCTTTAGGAACATGGCTTTCTAACTGTACTCATTATATGAATTTATGCAAAAACAAGCACAATAAATCAAGACCACATAAATAAGAATAAGATCACACACAAGACGCAAATACTTATGTGGAAAATCTATCAATTAAGAGAATGTTGTAAATAAATGATAAATCAAGCACAATTTATATTTTGATGATTAACAATTCAATTTGAAAAGATTTAAGGCACTAAAATATATGTTGAGATGTGTTAGGATATTTCAATATTCAACTTAGTAGATCAAGTCGTATACCAAATCAACTTATGCATCAAGTTGAGTCAACTCGATACTGAAGTTGACTTTAGCATCGACTTCAAAGGGGCATTTTTGGACAGCGCTGACAAGTGGACGCATGAACAGGCGAAGTTGCAACCAAAGTCGACTTCTCATACGACTTGGGCGAAGTCGCAACCCAAGTCGACTCTACCAGTGACTTGAGGTGACTCAAGCTGAATCAAACAAAGTCAAGTCACAATTAAAGTCGACTCCAACATGCGACCTAGGTAAAGTTGTGTATGAAGTCAACTCAAACATGCAACTTGAGTGAAGTTATAAATCAACATGAACCCGACATTCAACTTGGACAAATAAGGCTCAAGTCATGAAGTTTCAAGCTTAAGAATGAAAAGTTTAACTTAAGACACATTATAAAGATCTTGATCAAAGTTTAGTATTCAAGAAGTCTTAAATAACCCACATATACAAGTGAAGATTTATGAAGATGAATCATAAAGAAATAAGGAATTTATACTATTGAATCAAGATCACATTATGTAAAGGTTTCAACAAATCAAGTAGAGAGTAAAGTCGCAACTTAAGTCGACTTCACCTGTTACTTGAGACAAGTCTAAGATCAAATCGACCTGAAATGGAACCTGAGTGAAGAGCTGAAGATTGAAGTCGGTCCCGAAGTCGATTCTAGTATACGACTTGGGTGAAGTCGCTCCTGAGATCGACTCCAAATGCAACTTGAGTCGCAACGGTCGAAAAAATTCGAATGTCGGCTTATTTAATGCTCGTCACTTACCACGAAACGTTCAAATTTACTCATATCTATTTAATACACATCAATGAAATAGAAGACGCACAAGAGCATTGATTGAGCTTCAAAGTTTCCATTCTCAAACATTCAAGTGATCATCAAAAAGACTCTCCAAGAAGAACTGAGTGATTAATTGCAAGTGTTGAACTGTTGCACCAACAACTCATTCCACAAGTTCTTTTCTATGCGAAAACTTGTTCTCTACACACCTATAAAGTGTAGTTTTATTTATTATTATTATTTATTTGTGTTTTCACTCGATTTGGTATGAAAACTATGACCAAGTGAAGGCAAAGTAGTGTATGACTAGAGTGTGACTCGTCACCTACTTGTGTAGAGTTTGTAAAGGCCCCCTAGAGCTGGAATCTAGAAGAGAGCAAGTGCTCTAACTATATTTCCATTTACGCAGTGGAGCCCAAGGCACAAGAATGTGTTCGTGGAGAAGTGAAGTGAGGAGAGTTATCTCGAACACTATAATTTCTTGAGTTTATTTTTCTTTTCCTACTTGCATTTTTATTTTCCACATTTTTCATTCAAGGGGATTTGCTTTACAAGGTTTACATTTGTAATACCAAAAGTTTTTTAACTAAATTCACCCCTCCCCTCTTGGGTTTTGCCATTAACTCGGGACTAACAGCGAAAATTATAAGAGAGAGATCAAGGGGCTCATATCCATACACTCTAATAATCCCTCTCTCAATCCTCATCAAGATTCCTCACAAGGTTCTATTGAATTCCTAACTGTTTCCATGGGTTGTTGTCATCATCATCATAAACCATTTCCTACCTTAGTGGGGTTGGCTGCATGGATTTTACCGCGCCATTCTTGGCGATTTAAGATAAAATTTTTAGTAATTTGTAATATTTTTAAATCTTGTTTAATTACTTTTATCTATATTTTTTGGATCTTCTTCTCATTCTCCTACTACCTTCTACTTGGATAAAATTTGTCCTCCTAACCGATGTCATTCTAGGCTTCCTTTTAACATGACCAAACTATCTTAATTTATTTTCTCTCATTTTGTCATCAATTGTCCTCGCTTTTGGATTTTCTCAAATTATTTCATTCCTAATTTTATCTTTTCTTATTTTACCACTCGTCCACCTTAATATTCTCATTTTTTCTACATTCATTTCATGACTATGTTATTATTTGATTGGCCAACATTCTTCCCATAAAGTAGGAGTGCAACTTAGGTAACATATCCATACCCACCGACCCAACCCTAATTTTGGTTAGATAGAGTAGAAAATATTGTCCATGGTTATGAGTAGGGTACAAATTATTACCCGCATCCTCAAATAAAATACGAGTAGGGTAGATACGTTGGGTATCCAGAACATAAGTACTCATATGGGTAATTAATTAAATGTATAATTATATATGTATAATATATATTATATAGTATTATTATGCTTTGTCTTTGACATCTTATATGCACACACATTTTAACAAATTCAAATTTAAATAAATTTTGTATCTTGTGAAGTACAAATTTAAATGAATATATATATATATGACATTGACTTCCGAAAGACTCTTATAAATATGCTTGTGACTTATAATTATCATATATTAATAGTTTTAATGATTGGGTTATGATGGTCCATACTTTATATATTTATATAATAATATAAACAATAATATATGTACTTAAGCTGTGGCTTGTCATGGGGGACTTCAATGAGGTGACAGGCCCTACTGAATACATAAGCCAAAGAAACCATTCTCAAACACAGATGGATTTCTTCTGCAACATTTTGGATAGTTGCAACCTGTTGGATCTCGATTTTGTGGGACTGCCTATGACGTGGAGTAATAACCGAAGAGGATCTCATCATGTGGAAGCCAAATTGGATTGGGGGTTGGCAATGCCAACTTGGCTATCATTCTTCCCATTTGGGAAAATCTATCATTTATCTGTGGCCTCTTCAGATCACTACCTTTTATTGATGGTTTTTAACACAAAGCACTGTAAGAGGAAACCGCCGAAGGAATTTAGATATGAGTTGTTTTGGGCAAGAGACAAGAAGGCTCACGGTATTATCCATCATGCCTGGGCTTCGCAACCTTGTGGAGACTCATTTTCTCTGGTCCTCTTGGAAAGAAAGATCAAGTCTAGAAGTGAGGAATTATCTAAGTGGAACCGCTTGAGGAGGGGTAATATAAGGAAAATCATTGATAAAAAATAACAGGAACTTGAAAACCTTACGGTCCAGAACCCCACTGATCAAAGAGATAAAGCCATGAAGAGAACTAAAGTCCAAATCAACATTCTCTTGGAAGATGAGAAACATCTATGAAGAAAGAGAGCTAAGACCCATTGGTTACACGAGGGGACAGAAATACGGGTTTTTTCATCGGATGGCGTCCAATCGCAGAAGGTTGAATTCCATTAATGCCCTAAGGGATTCCAATAGTCATTGGGTCCGTGATCAAGATAAATTGATGGATATGACGGTGACACATTTTTCATCTCGATTTACTTCATTAGGTCCAAATCATTGTGAATGGGTGAACAATCTCATATCTAGAAGAATTACGGACCAGTAAAGGTAGTCCTTGACTAGGACTTTAGAATTCGATGAAGTGGCTAAGGCTGTGAAGGCGATGTGCCCAACAAAGGCCCTGGGCCTAGATAGAATGTCGGTGGAGTTTTTCCAAAAGCACTGGCAAACGGTGGGTCCGGATGTTTACTCGTGGTGCAAGAACTTTATGGAATAGTCCAACTTGACCACCAATGTACACAGATTGGGCAGCTGAACTCCACCACCATCGTCTTGATCCCAAAAATGGTGAGTGCCCAATCTTTGGCTCATTTTTGCCCAATTAGCCTCTGCAATGTCGCCTACAAGATCTTGGCCAAAGTCTTTGCTAACAGACTCAAAGTGTGCCTCCATGAAGTCATTAGTGAACAACAAAGTACGTTTGTCCCGAGCTAACTTATCTCAGATAATATGTTGGTTGCATATGAAGTTATTCACTCACTCCGACGGAGAAAAGGAGGTAAAAAGCAAGAGATGACAATCAAATTAGACATGTCAAAGGCATATGACAGGGTTAAGTGAGCTTTTTTATAACAGATCATGGGTGCTATGAATTTTGGCCCGCTTTGTATTAGATGGATTATGTGTTGTATCTCAACAATGAGATATCGTGTGGATGTTAATGGCTTCAAAACAAGATACTTCAAACCTCAAAGGGGATTAAGGCAAGGAGATCCGTTCTCCCCTTACCTTTTTCTCTTATGTGCAGAAGGTCTCTCAGCCCTTATATCTAATGCGACCATCCATGGGAGCATCCATGACATCAAGATAAACCCCAAGGGTCCATCCATTACCCACCTCCTTTTTGCGGATGATGCTCTCATCTTTACCCGAGCGAAGAGTTGGGATGTTTGAAACCTCATGACAATACTTTAACAATACTCGGTGGCATCTGGACAGGTGATAAATGTTGATAAAATAGTTGTGTTTTTCAGTTCAAATGTCAAGAGCAATCTGAAAAGTGACCTCACCCATATGCTTGGATCTATGGGACATGACTTTGACCACTATCTAGAGCTTCCCGCATGACTTGGTAGGTCCAAAAAATGCGTGTTCAAAGGACTAAAAAAATGCATTTTGAACAAAATTCAAGGTTGGAAGGGTAGGCTACTCTCTTGGGGGGGGAAGAGATCCTAATCAAAGTAGTCGCCCAAGCTATTCCGACCTATATAATGAATATCTTTTTGCTCCCAAAATCATTCTGCAATGAAATTAATGGAATGCTTAGCAGATTCTAGTGGGGTGAATAAGGAACAAACATAAAATGAGTTGGGTTGCATGAAGGGACATGTGCACATAAAAGTTATCGGGCGGACTGAGGTTCAGGGAGTTACATTCTTTCAACTATGCTCTTCTAGGTAAACAAGTTTGGCGTCTCATTTCACGGACAAATTCGCTATGCCATCAAGTTCTCAAAGCTAAATACTTTCTGCATAGTAATATTTGGAACTGCAAGGCAAAACCTGCTGACTCTTTCACTTGGAAGAGTATCATGAAGGCAAAAGAGATGATCCAAAATGGAAGCAAATGACGCATTGGTAATGGGAAGCGGGTGCAATTTTTCAGGGAGGTGTGGCTTGATGACCGGTTGATCAAAGTGGGCCCTCTTCCACTATCGATCCCGGATGATGTGTTGGTCGATCATTTCATAAATGCTGCTGAGCAATCATGGAATATGGATAGCATTGTGGCGGTTGTGGAGGAGGTGGGATGGCTGCAAATCAACCAAGTTCCTCTACCCCAAACAGATGAAGAGGACCGACTGTTCTGGTTATACGAACCAAATGGCATATATCCTGTGAAATTCGCTTACAAGCTTTTGAGTTTAGCTGTGGACAACCCGTCCAACTTGTCCATTTATAAAGCAATATGGAGGACAAAGCTACCGAGTAAAATTACAATATTTGGATGAAGACTATTCAGAGATGCCCTTTCAACACTGTAAAATTTACTTTTGAGGGTCGAAGTGGATCAGTGTTGTTTCTTTTGCAGGACAAAAGCGAAGAATGCTACCCATATTTTCACGGGTTGTCAGTACACAAGGGACATTTTTTTGAAAGCCGTAAGACTTACCACACCATGGGCAACGGTAAATGTTATTTTTAGAATCCTTGTTTCAATGAACAGGCCGGAGAGTCTCGCTTTCTTCATCATGTACTGCTAGTGGGTGTGGTATTTGCACAACAAGCTCAGAGAAAAGAAGGTTCAATTGATTTTTACCAATATTATCAATTGGTGTGAGAACTACCTCGAGCAGCATAGGAGGGCAAAATTTCTCATTCGGGATGGGGCGATTGATATGCCTTTAGTGGTAAGATGGTCCAAACCACCAATTAGGTTTCTCAAGATGAAATGTTGATGCACAGAAACATGGAGATAATCACTCCTTGGGTTTTGCAGTTGTTATTCGGGATTCTAATGGGCGTTTCATTGCAGCAAAGAGCTGGAGACAAAGAGGCAACTGCTTTTCTTTTGGGACTCAAATGGGCTCTTCAGCTCAGGTTGAGGACTGTACATATAGAAATTGATTCTCTCCTTCTCCTCAGTTATCTGTTGAATGATGAATATATTCTATCACCTGTTCGGGTTATCATAAGGGAGACCAAATCTCTCTTATCATCTACCCAACACTTTTCAGCCATCACGTGCTAAGACAACGAAATGTTGTTGCACATTCTTTAGCAGATTTTGTATCTATATCTTTTTTGGATAGCCAAGTTTGGTGGGGTAACCCTCCCCAATTTATTCTAGAAAAAATTTGTACAAATAATTTTTTGGCAATAAATTGCTTGGATCACCTTATCCCTCCCTCCCATCATAGTGCAAGGTAGCTGGGATAAGGTATTTTCTTTTCGTCAAAAAAATATATATGTATTTATGATTTTAAAACATAAATGAGTATTATTTTATATTATTTAAAATAATATAGAAATTCTTTTAAAATATTGTATTTGAGTATTAAAGGAATTGATTTGGAACTGGAACAGGAATCGACCCTATGAGTAATGAGTAAGATAGGGTATACTAAAAATCGAACCGATAAATGAGTAAGGTAGGGTAGACTTTTTATAAGTAGGTTATGAGTAGAGTAAACCACTACCCAAACCAAATCGACCGAGTTGCACTCCTACCATAAAGCATAGCAGGTCTAATACAGTCTTATAAATTTTTTAAAATTTGATCGGAACTTGGCGGTCATATAAAATTCCTGACACACTTCGTCAGTTATTCCATCCTGCTTAAATTCTATGTATTATATCTTTCTCAATTTTCCCGTTCTCTTGAATTATTGATCTTAGGTACCAAAAGTGATCAATGGTTCAAAAGAATAGGGAAATTAAGAAAGATATAATATATAGAATTCAAGCAGAATAAAAAAATGACGAAAGGCGTCAGGAATGTTATGTGACCACACACTCCCTTGCATATGCATCAAGAAGTGCTCCCATGGGTACTTAAGAAAAATTAATATGCACTCCCTTGCATAGTCGCCACACACTCTTACATGCAAGCCATTATGTAAATAACTTACTCGCAAAATATAAGACATAACCTTGACAAATATCCATCTTGAATTAAATTCTACACACACTAAACCAACTCATAGAGAAACTGTATCTTCGACCATTCTGCAAACCATCAGTTGGCTCGTCGATAATCATGCTCCAATATAACATGATTCCACATCTCTTTACCTGAGAGATCAATCCTCCTACATACTCAAACTAACATAAATCCATATATGTATGCCAAACCATATACATCACAAACACTATAACCTGCCTATCAATGCATTAACCATGTACCTCCTATGCATCAGTCACCACCAAACATGAACTTTATTTATTTTCTCATACTATTGCATTTACAAGACTCCTGACCTTTCAACATATGATTCAATGTCACTATATTCTCAAGATTTACACAACTAAACAAAGAGCATTCTAGTCTCTTACCTATGATTTTAGTATTTTAGTTCAACTACATCTAACAAAGTTAATAATATAACAAGACATTTATTTCTGGCTACATTAAATATTTTTTGCTTATTTTAATTCAATTGCTAATCGGCTCTAATCATTTATTAGCTATCAAACAATAAGCTACAAGCATCAAACAAGGCCATTAACAGAAGAAGTTTCTTTGCCATTGCCATTAATACTGCAAAACAATTAAAACTATTCCCATGTATTGTTACTAGATGTGGTGTTTTAATAGCTAGGGTTTTGCTTTTATGAAACTCTTCTTCTATGTATTTTTTTTATTTTAAATATCTTGATATTAACTAAAAATTCACTCCATCTATTGTATATAGTATCATTTATATTGTCATAAAATCTTTTTATTTGTCTAATATTACTATGCATAGGCCCTATTTATAAATATATGAAATCAACATAAAAAGCATTTCTATATGCATAAATGTTTATATAAAGTGTTATTACATTCATGTATGTATAAATGGATCTTAAGCATTTTTCAAATTTTACGCAAATATATATATATCAAATAAATGTGTCCTATGTACAATTTGATTATTATAAATGTATATATTTTTCATAATTTAAAATTACTAAAATGCTACTAATTTTAATAAAATCCAAAAAATCACAAATCTCTAAAAATAGTAAATTTTCATACACGTGCTAAATACACTTAGATTAACGATTGTATAAAAACTTTTTTAAAAAATAGATTTTTACATCAAGTGCACAGAAACCGGGCTGATTTTCTTATTACGTTGTTGTGCATAATATTGTTGCCTTGAAATTATTGTCTAACGTCATACGAAATTTTGAAGAAATTTTCAAAATTTTTCAAAAATTTCAATGCCATGTATTTATACAATCGATTTTGCTCTTATGAGGCCAGCTAGAAAATTGTTTTTTTTGTTTTTTTAAATATATCGGGCCCGATTTTTATCTTCCTTCTTGTGTTTTATTGACGGGTTATCATCCTTCTCGTTAAATTTGTTATTTTTTGAAATTTTCTGTATTTTATTTTGATTTTGAAAAATGAACGCTTGGGAAGTGCATACAGCGTCTCCATTCTCAAATTTTAAAATAAAATACGAAATATATTTCAAAAACATAGAAACATATAGGTGGAGCTATGTTTATAAAAAATAAAAAAACTCGCGCGGCCTGCAGTATAAGATCAGAACTATTATGTAATGGGAAGGTAAAACTCATATTTTTGTATTTTTATTTAGTTTTTTGTTTGAAATTATTAATCTATTTGTCCATAAACCAATATTTATTAGACTTTAAGTTCTGTGTATATATATGTGTGTATTTGTCTATATATATATATTAGTATTATTGTCAATTGAAAATGGCTACAATACCCATGTATTTAAAATTTAGAAATATATACATATATCAAAAAAGATAGATCCAATTTAGAGATGATATTCATCTAAATTAATAATTTTAAATAAAAAATACTACAGACAGTCAGCTTTATGGCCACTTCTGACGAGTCGCCAAGCATCAGTCTCCTCTATATAATAAATATACTCAACCGAAAAACGTTTATAAATTTTGTTGGGAGTGCCATAATACCGTTTATGAAAATTATTATACAAAATGAACGGTCGAAATTATCCACTAAACTTCATATCAGATTAATTGAATTATACAAAGACTTAAATTTTGTTTTTTAGGAAATACAAAGGCTTATGATTTTTTTAAAGAAAAATTAAAAAGATTTCTCTCGTACTCGTAACATTTGTCTTTAATTCATTAATATTTATAATGTTTCATAAATTTCTCTTGTGCTTAGAATATTTCATTTTAAATTTTTCTCATATTTATGTCGTCAATACAACTATTATTTGCCCCAATGAAAAAACAATTTTATGTATTGTAAAAATTTCTAATTAAGATAATTCAAACCTAATATGACTCAATACATGATAGAAAATCAATCATATGTTGCATTAAATGAATCAAAAGTCATATTAAAGTTGAATAATTTTAATTAAAAATTTTAAATGAGCAAAAAAAATTTTCAATGGAAAGATAATAGTAATATTAACTGTGTGTAATAAAAATTTAGAATCAAATATTATAAATATAAGAGAAGCTAATGAAATGTTAATTGTATATTCAGCATTTGGTGAAAAATGTTGATGTCACAAAATGAACTTTTACTCCGTGTGTCAGGCGGACGGTTTGTTGACGTCTCATCGTCGACAGAGGCAAAGACGCGTGCGCAACGAGCAAAAAGCGTTAGATGGACGTTCAAAGTCGTCCTGCCTCGTCAGACTCCCACCACCAACTTACGTTGGAATTTTGTAAATCTGACTGTTCGAGGTTTGAAAAACTTCCACTGTGCTGGAGTTAATCCTCACCGTTCATCATGCAATCTCTCCTGTATTACTATTGTCTGTTTCCCACGTGCTCAGCTGGATCTGCGAGGGCAACTTCCACTGTTACTTTGACCTAAGATCCGGACAGTTAGGTGGGCTTTTTTGTTTTGTTTGAGATAAACAAAAAATAAATAAATAAATAACACCTGTCTGTCTGGACGTAGAAGACAATGCAACCACAGCAGGCATAGAGTTCTAATCTAACCACCTCAGCAGAGAATCAGAAAGGAGGGAAGAAAGTAAACCCAATTCACATTCAGCTAGTCTTACCTAAAAGCATCATGCAGTTTTCCTTTGCATCATTAGAATCATTGAATTGAGATGTTGCCTTATAACCAATGATATATCTAACTAAAAAATAAACTTCATTTTGAACCACCAGCAATCATAAATATTCCTCTAATTACACCTAACTAAAATTACTAAACTAAATATTGGATTCCTTATGATAGTTATTGTTATGGGGACCCCAGTCCATTGGACATGGTGTATTTTACTATTTTTTTTATTTTTTAAAACTTTTTTATTAAAATATTAATCTAAATGTATTTAACATGTGTATAATTTTTACCATTTTTGAAAAATTTTAAATATTTTTTCGAATTTTTTAAAACCAATGGCATTTTAGTAATTTTTAAAAGTTTAAAAATTTATATGCATATTAAATACCCTTAGATTAACAATCGTGTAAAAAAATTCAAAAAAAATATCTAAAAATCTTTTTAAATGGTAAAAATTCATACACATGTTAAATATACTTAGATCATCATGTTAAATATACTTAGATTATCAGTCATGTAAAAAAAATTTCAAAAAAAAAAAATGAAAAAAATGACTAAAGTACACTCGAGTTCATTAAACCAACGTTCTTATTATAGATAGCTAAACTTTTGTTGAGTGATCATGTGGCCATAAAGCAAATTATTTTTTCTTATTTTTTATAAAATGATTTCCATGAGTGTATTTAATTAATATACCAAAATTTGACATTCCTAAAAATGTGTGCATAACTGCATATATGTTTTGAAATTTCAAGCATACAGGTATTTTTAGTCATTTTTTAATTGCTGACTATCGAGTTACTCGGGATGCAGGCCCAAGTTGTTTGCTATTTAGTTATATTTTATTCAATTAAAAATTACAAACATACCCGGAAGATTGAAATTCAAAATATAAATAAATATGAATAGAATAATAATTTTGTGAAAGAATCTTTAAAATATGTTTTGGGGATATGTTTTGGGGATGGATGCATGGAGATGCAACGAATCATCCCTAAATATCAATTACCACTAATTTTAAGCAATTTGGTCGATTAATCATACAAGCCACCAATAAATTTAGACTTCTGCAGCAAAAATTCTAGTTACCAAAATAAAAAATAAAAATTCCCCTCTTTCCGAATGGATGGCGAGTTCAGTAAAAGATGCACAATGGGTTTCTTATATGCATTCCCCTTGTTTGCATTCACGTGGTGAAGAGCTTTTTAAAGAACGAGAATGGAAAAGGAGAAAAAGGAAACTCAAAAAGCAGATGGCCGAAAACGGCAGTTCTAATTATATGAACCATCAACTACTCCACATAACTGAGATGTTTTTGCTTTCCAAATTCAAGCGGTTTACAAACCAAAAATCTCAATCCATCACATTCACATACTCCCACGTTTCTTTCTCCGCTGTCCATCGCATTAAAAAAGTTGGGACCATTGTATTGCCACTACAGGAAAAAGGCGAGACAGAAGTTATCAATTAGATAGGTATTGATACATCCATCCATTCCCAGAAAAGCCCACAAGCTTCATACAAGTATGCAAGAGAAAGTCCTCCCAAAAGGCGCCAAAAAACAAAACAAAAAAAAAAAAAAGAAAGAAATTTTGGAAAGCAAAGAGAGACCATCTTTGCATCAAAAAAGAAAGAGCCAATCTTGGCCGTCCATCCAACATCATGTGGACACCTAGAGAAAAACGTTAAAAATAGAAGAAACACGCAGTCCTATACTCCTGACTTTATTATACACGTTTGGCGCATTTATCTCCACCGTTCACGCCATGCAACTCGGCGCCAGGCATGACCAAAATCCCACCATACCTCTCTGCAGTCAAAAAATAATAATAATAACATTAAGTAAAAATAAATAAATCATCGATGCGTGCGTCAAGCTGCTAAGAATGTTTTCATTTCGGTTATTCAATCCAGCCTTAAATTTTAAAATAAGATGTGGGCCACCACCAAAGCAAGCAAGATCTTGACATATATTTGATTTATGAGTAATGATCTAGTAAACCCGGAAAGACTCGGGCTGAGAGTTATAACATTTTGTATGAAGTGTATTAAATTCATAAATTTTATGATTTTCATGTTCAGATATCAACATTTTGAGTATCTAAGTTAATATCACCCAAAAAATGTTGACTTCTGAAAATAAAAATATATTCGTATATCCGAAAAATAATATACGAATTAAATATAGTTGAAAAATTATTTCATACTAATAAAAGATAAATATATATAAATTAGCTCGGGCTAACAACAACATAATCCTTGATTTCTGAAGTAATTTGCATGCTTGACGGTCCACCAAAAGTGAAGAGGATGCAATGGCTAAGTTGCGAGGCGAGGGGAGAAGTGGAACCCACCCTTTTAGGCTTTTGATGCAAGAGCTCCGGTGGAATCTTGTAGAGATCTTCGTCCACGGCTTTGGGGGCCCTCGCTGGTTTTGGTGCTTCCGTCACATCGTCACAGACCCTCCCCTGCTTTCTTTGCTCCTTGCTCACCTGTTGCTGGTAACCCCCCTTGGCCCCTTCTCTCGTCTGGCACCACACCAACATCATCATCATCATCATCAATCCACACCGTCCATGCAAAATAAAAGCGAAGAAACGTGCACGTGATTGGTGCGTCACATGCAACTCATTCCACCGCGTACATCGGTTCCTTTGGTCTAGGTTAGTGTTACGATTTAATCCTTACCGGAACCATGGGCTTATCCTTAATTTTTTTTAATTTTAAAATACATACTTTCTAAATCTAAACCATTTGTCGTATTTTAAACATCTTGCCTTTTCCTATTTCAAAAATAATTTTCACCGAAAAATTATCTTGTAAAAATAGTATTTTGGGAAGTGAATATATAATTCTTAAAATTTTTTATTAAATATATACTATAAATATAATAAATTATATCTTGCAAAAAACAGCATTTTTGAAAGTCACGTTAGAATTATTAAAATTTTTAATAAAACATATAGCATAAATTATCTAAATGTAATATATAAAAGTCTGCGGCGCATATAATTTTTGAAATCATAAATAAATACATAAACATAATAAATCATTTAAATTTTCAAAAAATATTTTAAGATTAAAAAAAGAGTGAACATTGGGAGTCTTTGCTTCAGTACCCTTCTAATTAATCCTTATTTAGAAATAGAAACAGCTGATTTGACAGCTCCGACCGTCAAGGCCAGTCTCTTTGATTTTTGGGGCATTGTCTGCGTTGAATATGGCCTCCATGACTACGGCGGGCGGGCTTATGGAAAAGGAAAACACTTATGCGGCGGGCGTATGGAAAAGGAAAACACATTTTTTTCCGAAGAAATTAAAAACAAGGAAAACAAATGCAACGAACCTTAGGACGAGAAACGGCAGTGGCAGCGGTGTGCCTTTTGAGGTCGTAGGCGTACAAATCGGTGTCGGCGGCAGCGACGTGGTTGTATCGAATGAGGCCGGCCTGCGCGGCAGACTCGAAATACTGCGTGATTGGGAGATCGTCGCTGAAATCCCAGTAGCCGAACGCCGGAATCTGACTCCTTTTGTACTCCTACGCCACCCGACATAAATTCAAACAAGAGTGAGATCAGCAGCTAGAAGATTTCAAGACGACATGAAGTGGGTTGCAAAGAAACGAAGAAAGGGGAGAAGAAGAGGAAGAGGAGAGAGATTCAGGCCACTTACTTCCATTGGTGCAGTGCACAGAGAGAGAGAGAGAGAGAGTGAGAGGGAGGAAGGGAGGGAGAGATTCAAGGGCTGGATAGGGGGAGCGCCGTCTCTTCTGTTTTGTTTTGTGCTTTGGAAGTGGAAACGGAGGGAGTTATGGAGCAGGAAGGAACAAGGAAAGGGGGTTATCTAGAAGAGTAGAACTGGTAAGCGAGCCAGCAGAAAAGAGCAAGCACAAACAAGGGTGCTCTCAGCGTCGACTAGTCCTGCACTTCTTCCTCAACGGGCGGTGGTGATTAAATACAAGAGCCAGGAAAATAAAAATGAGGGCTATTTGCATTTTCCTCACAACCATTCTGAATTTTTGTATTTCGGTGGTTTTTGCATGTTCCTGCCCGTCACTTTCTTATTTTGCTACAAAATCGTTTTGTAAGTGAGCTCCCTGAGTCCTGACCAGTGGCCAGGCACTTTCTTTTCAAAATCGCCCCACTAGTGACCCTTGTCATAACGAAATTTGAACAATAATAATAATAATAATAATAAAAGGAAGGTCACTATGAAGGATGGACCGAGTGGTGTAAATGCCAAATACGATGGCAAAATGGGATTCAGGCCTTTTTGTGGAACGTTTAGAGAAAAAAACCTGAATTAGAATTATTTGCACAATTGAAGTTTCTGTGTGCAATTGGATGTAAATTTAACCTTCAAAGCTAACTAAAAGAAGTAGAAACACTAAAGTATTTGCGTTGTGGACATTATTAATTATTTATGTAAATAAATATATTCAAAATAATAAAAGTTTCAATATCAAAATATGTATTTTTAGAAATATTAATCACATTAATTAAATTAAATAAATTTGGTATCTTTTAAATTTTATAATTTTTCACTATATATATTATAAATTTTAATTTTAATATGTTATTTTTCTGTCTTGAAAATATAAAAAAAAAATTTAATCATTGCTCAAATTAAAAATTATCAAATTGTCTTCTGTGTATTGTAATTTTAAAATTTGATAAAATGGGAGGCGATGCAAATGTGTAAAGAATAACTACTGTGCAAGATGATGAGGCTCGAGGAGAGAAAATAAGAAAAATGAATTAGGGCAGTGACTGTTTGGGGACAGTCGATGCCGTTGGTTTTCCCACGTTGGTCACGGTAGTCACTCGCGGGGGTGTGAATGGGTTGGTTTAAACTTTCAAACCTAACACCACTAAATCAACCTGATTTATAATAGAGTTAGGTTGCACATTTTAAAAAAAATAAATTATATAATCTGATTTGAACCGACTTGATTTCAAAAGTGGATTGGTTTGTGTTTTCAATAGTTGATTAGTTTGTGTTGGATGATTGTCAATCGAAACTGGCTGATTTCATATATCAATGTATAATATAATAAATAGTTTTAAATTAGCGTATAATACATATGAATTAAGTAGACATTATTGATTTGAAATAAATTATTTAGTAACTATATCATTGTATAAGTTAAAATTCAAAAGTGTTTTTATAAAAAGTATAAATTTTCATTTTTTATATAAATTTATATTTAAAATAGATTTAATTCAACAACATATTTTTAGGTATATATATATTTATTAGCTTAATTTCTAACTCGAATCGAATCAATTTCTACAGAGTTAAAATAAGATTAGGTTAAATGTAAAAATATAGTTAAAAATAAGATTAAATTTAAATTTTATAAGATAGATTAAAGTTGTGTTTACTCCAACATGACCCAATTTACACACTATGCCATGGACGTTTGCCGCGTGACAATACCGGGATCCAATCGTGTGCACCCGGGTGCGTGCAGCCTCAACGCACCCGGGTGTACTACACCTATTTTTTTTTATTTT
>JAXCLR010023620.1:0-22886 GCA_035584095.1 Annona squamosa | reverse complement strand
TACCTTCTTTCTTCACTTCTCATCTATAGAGGTTCCTTCCTCTTTCTTCTATTTCTTCTCTACCCATCCTACATCACTAACGGGCAGGTTAAGCTTGTTAATCGAGAGTTGAAACAGATTTTTGATTATTTCAGTTATGCTTCTAGAGCCAGCATGAAGTTGGGCTCCTAATTAGCTAGTTTGAATTCATTTTGTAAGTCTAGAATGTGTTAATTCAATCAATTGAGATCATCTAAATTGCAATGAATGAAAAATGATATAGCTCAATCCAAACAAGGCATATCAAGTCAAAAGTTCAAAGAAAATTCAATCTCAACCAAGAAGGCAAGACTAAAAATGCTGCATTGTGCTGAGTTTCAATACCTTTTAAAGTGCAAAATTGTTGAAATTGAGGTGATTAAACATTTAAGCAATTATCCAAAGGATAGCGAGTCAGGGATTATGATACCCGGACCCAACTAAGGCTTATTTATATGCAATTGACATATAAGTATGAATCATGTAGGATTTAATAGAATTATGAATGATTTCCCTTCCAATATTGATGATTTATTGTAATCAGGGCAAATGATTACGAATGATAATTATAAGCTAATATGGGTCAAGGTAATTAAAGAGGTTTAATGATGATTAGGAAATGTGAATATATTGAGAATAATTACCTCATATATTATGATTTAACTAATGGAGATGATGCTAATAACTATGGAGTTAAGGTAGCAAATGCTAGAAAATGCATAACTCAACGCCGTTAAAGCGGATTAAGATAAAAATTGAAAGGCAAGTACATAATTTTGTATTTAATCTTATGAAAATGATGGATTATGAAAATATTGATGAAATTAGGTGAAAAATCAATCATCACCATCAAAATCTAAGGATGACTTCAAATGATCATAACTTGAACTAGAAAAACCAGATTGAGACGAAATTTGAGATGAACGGTTAAAATTATGAGATCAATGCAATGAGAAGCTTGGATTAAGCTAATGATGATAGGATCATGGTTGCACGATAAAAAGGTTTATACCTTTGACTTTTGTGCATTATAAAGTAAGCATGTATTAATGTAAAAGTTAAAGCGATTAATTAAATAATTAATGGCACAAATGAGGTGTCAGAAGGAGATAATTACACATGGATTTTATGAATTACTAAAAATGACAAAATCCAGGATAAAATCAAGTGATTAATGACATGATTTGAGGGGCTAATGAGCTAGCTCAAGTTAGGTAATGCAGGTGGCCACATATGGACAATCAAAGGGCCATATACTTGATTTTTTTAAAATTTTTAAAAGTGTCTAATGTGTATTTAAATGACCTAGGCAGCTAGAGTTGTTAGTGGACGTGATTTGCGGTTGGTTTTGTGGCAAGAAAATACCAAAAAGTCAATGGTAAGTGGACCCCATCAAGTGGACAGCAACATGGAAGCAAGGAGATTTGCACGTCCAAGCTGCTTTTTGGGATTTTTATTTATTCTTTTAAAGGCTAATTGGACCCCTAAATGAGCTCCTAGTTAGGGTGATTAATTTACATTAATTAAACCTGCAATTTTGTGGAAAAAATTGCAAAAGGCAGCTGCATATGGACATTGAATCAAGTGGACAGCAAGTGGAGCATGAGTGATGTGGACGTCCAAGGTTGGAAATGTGATTTTTTAATATGCTAAATTGACCTCTAATTGAGCTAATTAGCGAAGGTAATTAAATACCCATAAATTAAAGTGGAATTAAGTGTGGAAAATTGCAAAAAGGGTTGCTGAAATGGACGTCCAAACAGGGGGCACCAACATGGACTTTAATGTATGGATTTTCGATGATTTTTTTAAGATAATTATCTAATTTAATTGGACCATATTTTGCCATGTGATTAAAGGGGATAAACATGTATTTAATTACATGCTAATTCATGTGGCAAATGGGGCCCACAAGGCTGAAAAACTCCAGCCATATATTAAGGGTGGTCATCCATATGGTTAAGGGTTGGAGAGAAAAGAATCCCTAAGCAAGGCAGTGTGCACGTCCCCTTTCCCAACAGCAAGAAAAGGGGAAAAAAAAAGAGGAGAAAAAGAGAAGGAAAATGAGAAAGAAAAAAAAAAAGATTTAAGCTAGCACAGTGGAATTCAAGCATGATTCATTTCAAGTATACCCTATGATTTGAGCTCTTAAATTCTATGTTTTTCACCTCAACTTATGAGTCGAGAATTTGATTTATAATGAACTCTTAAAGGATGATTCATAATGCCCTTGATTAAGATATTGATTAAGAATTGAATGAAAAGAATGAAATCAAGGATTCAAGAGGGTGAAAATGGTGATTAGGGTTGAAAATGAGTTGATTAAACTAACTAAAATTTTCTTAAACCCAAACATGACGTTGCTGTTTTGATGTGCTATGATGATTACATGATGATTCATGATTAGATGAATTATATATGTTGATTTAGGCCTAAGTTATGAATTTTAGAAAGAGGATATGAATTAGGTTTACACATGACCCGATTTTCATGTTTTTATGTTAAAATGATATATGAATTAGCCCAAATGATTTATGGATGATTAAGAGGATAAAATACCCTCTATATAGAGTACGTTGGACGTTCAAAATGGGTTGAGATGATTTGCCCTAAATATGATTTTAACGGTATGTATTGTAATGTCCAAAGAGGGGTGTAAAAGATACCAAAAATGTGTATGGGAGTTGTTATTCAAGAAACAAATTTTTGAATTTTAAATGTGTTAATATCCTAAATTTGATATAAGAAAAGCATGACTAATTGCTGAAATTTATGGATTAGAAATCTATTTTAATTTAAGTGTCAAAAGAGATGTTGAAAGGATGAAAAACGGGCTCTGAAGTTGCTATTTTGGAACCCTATGATGAATGGATTAAAAATCCAAAATTAAACCCTAAATTATTTGTTAATTAAGGGGTTTAATCATACTGGAATTAAAGATAAGTTGCTGTAATGAAATATTTTAAGAAACACATCATCTATGTATTGAGAAATGGACATGTATGAAGAGATAGGTATGAGAAAATGGTAAATGGGTTATGTGAATTGTTAAAAATGCAAAAATGCATGAAACCATGATGAAAAACGTGAATTAAGTTATTGTTTTAGTAAATAATGATAATCTTAAATTTTGAGATTATTATATGATGTCTAAGTTACCAACTAAGTGATTAAAATGAGCACTGTTGAATGAAAAGTGAAAAATATGTTAAAAATGATAAATGAAGGTAATAAACCTCCAAATAATGATTATAATATGTATGCAAGTTTACCCTATATAACGGAATTAAAAAAGAATAAATGAATAATGTGATGTATAGGCTATGTTGCTAAGTATGAACACCCAACTTGAAAGACAAGTGAGTTAAGTTAGTGTAATGTAAATCCAAATGGATTTATGTAGGTTGAAAAACCTAAGGGATTTAAGCATTTGAAATTGATGCAAATAAATGAAATGCTATTTTCATTTATTTAGGCAAAGGCAAGGAAAAAATGGAAGAAAGGATTAAGGCAATCTCGGGTATTTTCATTTATTTAGGCAAAGGCAAGGAAAAAATGGAAGAAAGGATTAAGGCAATCTCGGATAAGCAAACAAATTTTCCAAAATTACTGTTTTCTTTTCATGTGATGATATGAAATTGAAATGTTTATGATTATATTTTGACGAATGGGCAAGCACAAGTTTTGAACATGATGACTTTAATGAAAAGTTATAAGTTTTGAAAATGACAACTTTAATGAAAAGTCATGAGTTTTGGAAAAGGATAGTTTTAAGGAAAAACCTCAAGATTTGTTTCATGAAAAACAAACAATATTTTTTTAAGATAAATATTTTATCGCAAGTGTTGCCAAAGATTAAGAATGTTTGATGCTAATGAATTGAGAAATTTGCTTATAAGTAAGCAAGTTCTCCATGATGTTAATTTTGAAGGATTATGTTTTATGCCGATGATTTTAAAAGCTTACTTTAAGCAAACAAGTTCTCTATGATGTTATTTTAAAAGTATTTTATAACAAAAAGGGAATTTTACCTTTTTCACAAAGCAACATTTGTAAATAAATTTTAAATTATTTTTACCATAATTTGTGATAAGTAATTATGCTTATGAAAGAAAGAGAAAAAGGAGATATAATTTATAGAAAAGATTGGTTTTGCTATGTCATGATAATTAAATGTAAATAATGATTTAGACACAATTCATATGTTTTGAAATGATATTCGAAAAGTTTTCATTTCCTTTAGATAAGGAAATATGTTTGAAAAATGTTTACATGGATATGGTTAAAATGGAATTTATGAATGACCAACCTAAAAAGTTAATTTCATAAAATGATTTAATTTCGAGTTGCTAAAGTAGCATACAAAAGACTATGCAAGCCCTTCTTTATATAAAAATGATAAGATAGAAATGTGAACAATAATTTGATTTTAGGATAGTTGAGAAGGGGATGGTAAAATTGCATTACTTTTGTGAGCAAAAAGGCCTTGAAATAGAAACCATGAAAATTTTAGGAAAATATATAGTTTATTTTTGAAAAATCAAAAGTTTTGAAGTTCTTTTATTATAAGGGTTTTTAAGATGTATTGTTTTTCAAACATTTCAAATGTTTATCAAAATATTTTACTTAAAATGTTTCTCAAAGAATTTAAGGAAGGTCATCCGAAAATTAGATTTCAAATGACAACTTGTTTAAAGTGGATGCGCTCACTTTACAAGTTGACACGGACTGCGGTCTATGATGTGTTTTTCAAAATGATTTCTAAGATACAGACTTCGGTTTGTGATACTTTAAAACCAAACGGACTGTGATTAGTATTCAGGATATATGGTACACCAATACAAATAATAGGCCGGTTGTAGAGTACGATTAGAGATAGACCGAGACCCACTCTACATATGGCCAAGTCGCTAAGGGATGGTAAGAGGCCAGCGGCGCCCACCTTGAGATAGGAGAAGGATGAAAGAACAGCCACCTAGTTAACATTTTATTAAGTATGGATTCTCTTCCAAAATGTAGCATGATCACTTGCTAAGTGTCACCACTGAATGGAAAGAAATGCATTTGCTTATGTTTTGCTTTTGAAAAGCCTAAAGATTGGGACATAAAAGCATTTTTATAAAAAGTTATCCTAAAAGGATTTTTATAAAATGATTACCCTAAAAATAGGATGTTTTACACAAAAGTGTAAATAATAAGGATGAAAGAAAAAATTTTATGCAAATACTTTTATGAAAATAGATTATGTATTTTATATGCTTTGTTTGCTATAAATAAGCCCCGAGATAGAGATTATGAAAAGGATTTATGTCAAACTTAGTTTTGGACATAAAAATGTCCATTTCTAAAAGGTTTAAATGAAAAGTGTTTATGAGCATAAGAATGTCCTTTGCCAAAGAGTTTATGAAAAATATGCTTTAGGACATACGAATGTCCATTGCCAAAAAGAGGTTATGTCAAAAAATTTTGAGACATCAAATGTCTTTTGGCTAAAGAAATTTTTGATGAAAAATATTTTTAGACATAAAAAAGTCCCTTGCCGAAAAAGACTTATGTTAATGATATTTTAGGACATGAGAATGTCCTTCACTAAAAAAAAGATTTACGAGGAAAATGTTTTAAACATAAAATGTCCACTGGCAAAAAAATGATTTTATATAAATGTCTTGGAACATTATAAATGTTCATACAAGACTAAAAAAAGATAATTAAAAAGGGTAAAACACATGTTTTGCCTTAACAAGCCCGGATGTGGTTTGTAAATGATTTTAAGAATGATGTTTTATGAAAATATTCAAGGACAAAGAATTGTTCTTATGAACAAAGAATTTTATGACAATATTTTAAGACATATAATGTCCTCAAGTAAAGAGGTGTTCATAATGTTTAAAGAAAACGGTTTAAAGGAAGTCTTGCCCTAAAAGATAAAATGTTTACTTACTGAGTTGTCACTCACATTTTGTTTTCCCAAACCTTAGATAGGTACTGAAAAACTTAAGAGATTGCGAACCTAAGTAGGAGAAGAAAAGGTACAGGATGGTAGTCATATGTATGGATAGCATGGTTTAAAGTTCTAAAGTATGTTGACGTATATGAGAACTTATATAAAGTTCTAAGTTCTATGTGATCCAATGATTAAATATATGTATGTATAGAATGTATATATTTTGATTAAGTCAAAAAGACTTTCATTGTCGAAAAGCATGTTGAGATACTATCGTCGTTTGTATAATGAATGATGTGGAATATAAAGATATGAATGATGATAGGGAAAAAAAATTTGGACAAAATCCAATTAAGAACCCGCCGCGTGATCAGGGCAACAATCCTTATTCACATTTACCAATCAATAAGATCTTGAAATAAAGATCTGTAATGCCCCAAACCGAGACGACACATCCTTCCCTAAAGATCTATTGATTGGTAAATGTGAATCAGGATTTTTGCCTTGATCACGCGACGGGTTCTTAATTGGATCTCGTCCATTTTTTTTTTGATTCATCATTTGTTTCTTTTATTTATCATCATCCATTGCTTGTCTTCGCATTCTATATTATTCATCATACAAACGGCTATACACTTGTAATAAATTTGATATTTCATTTCATAGCATCTCATTATGCTTTTTTATAATGAAAATCTTCTCGACTTAATCATAACATTTTACATTCTACATATACATACATTCAATCATTGAATCACATAAAACTTAAAATTCTATTTAAGTTCACATACACATCAACATACCTTATAGCCTATCTGGCTACTCTCACATACCTTTTCTTTTCCTGCTTAGGTTCACAACCTCTCGAGTTTCCCGGTACCAGTCTAATGTTTGGGAAAATAAATCATGAGTGATAACTTAGTAAGCAAGCATTTTATCATTAGGGCAAGACTTCGTATAAAGCCTTTCTCATAATCTCCATCTTGGGCTTATTTATAGCAAACAAGTCATAAAACACCTAATCCATTTCTTAAAAGCATTTGCATAGAAATCATTTCCTTTCATCCTTATTATTTACACTTTTGTGTAAAACACCCTATCTTTAGGGTAACCATTTTTTAAAATTCATTTAGGATAACTTTTCATAAAAATGCTTTTATGTCTCATTTGTTAGGATTTTCAAAAGCAAAACACAAGCAAATGTATTTCTCCCCATTTAGTAGTGATACTTACAAGTGATCATGCTACCTTCTGAAAGAGAATCCATACTCAACAGATGATCATGTTACCTTCTGAAAGAGAATCTATACTTAACAGCACGCCAACCAAGCGGCTATTTCCTTATCCCTCTCCCATTTCAAGGATGGCACCGCTGGCCTCCTGCCATCCCGTAACAACTTGACCTTATGTAGAGTGGGCTTCGGTCATCCTGACCATGCTGTACAACCGACCTATTCCTTGTACTGGTGCACCATATATCATCCTAACAGACCGCAGTCTGTTCGGTTTAAAGAATTACAGACCACAGACCATGTCCTTTTAAACCGGATCGACAAACCACAATCTGCATCCATACTTGAAAAACGTTTCAGACCAAAGTATGTTTCTTTAAAAACCATTTTCGAAAAATACATCATAGACCGCAGTCTGTGTCAACTTGTAAAATGAGCGCACTTACTTTTAATAAGTAGTCATTTGAAATCTAGTTTTAGGATGACCTTCCTTAAATTCTTTTAAAATCATTTTGAGTAAAATATTTTGATAAACATTTGAAATATTTGAAAAACAATATCTTGAAACCCTTATAAAATAAATCCAAAACTTTTTTATTTTCAAAAATAAACAATGTATTTTCCTAATATTTTCTTTGTTTCCATTTCAGGGTCTTTTGCTTACAAAAGTCATGCAATTATACTATCCCCTTTCAGCCACCTTAAAATCAAATTATTGTCCACATATCTATCTTATCATTTTTACATAGAGAGGGGCTTGCATAATCTTTTGCATGCCATTTTAACAACCCGAAATCAAACAGTTTTATAAAATCAACATATGGGGTTAGTCGTCCTTAAATCCCTTTCAACATCCGTATAAACATTTTTCAAGACATTTTCAATAGTGCTCATTTTAAGTACTTAGTTAATGTCTTAGGCATTTTATAATAATCTCGAATTTTGAGATTATCATTATTTATCAAAACAGTACCCTAATCCACGTTTTCCATCACTTTTTCGTGCATTTTTACATTTTAACAACTCACATAATCTATATACCATTTATTCATACTTATTTCTTTATATATATCCATTTCTTAACACATAGATAAGTGTTTCTTAAAATTTTTCAATACAACAACTTGTGTCCTTAATCAGCATGATTAAACCCCTTAATTAACATATAATTTAAGGTTTAATTTTCAAATTTTAATCCATTCATTATAGGGTTCCAAAATAGCAACTTTGGGACCTGTTTTTCATCATTTCAACACCTCTTTTGACACTTAATTCAAAACAGTTTTCTAATCCATAAATTTCAGCTATTAATCATGTTTTTCTTAATCCAAATTTAGGGATTAACACATATTTAAATTCCAAAATTTGTTTGCTTGTGAAACAGAAACTTCCATACACATTTTGGACATCCATTTGACCTGTTTTAATGTGTCCAATCTTATGTCCATGAAATCAGATTTAAGGCTAATCTTTTCACCACCTTTTAGACATTCAATATACCTTAAACATGGGGTATTTTACCCTCCATAACATCCCTGAATCATTTGGGCTCATTTACATATCATTTTTAACATAAAAACATAGAAATCGGGTCATATACGTAACCCTAATTCATATCCTTTCTAAAATTTATAACTTAAGCCCAAATCAACATATGTAATTCATTAAATCATGAATCATCATGTAATCATATTTAAACATTATATGAAAATTTAAGAGAATTTTAGTCATGATTATCAACTCATTTTCATCCTCTTAAACCCATGTTTTCATTCTTTTCATTCAAACCTTAATCAATACCCTAATCAAGGGCATCATGAATCATGCTTTAAGGGTTCAATATGAATCAAATTCTTGACTCATAAATTGAGGTGAAAAACAAAGAATTGAAGAGCTCAAATCATATGGTATACTTACATGTATTTGATCGAACTTGGACTCCTTTTTCCTAGCTTAGTTTCTCTTATTTCTTCCCATTTTTCCTTCCCTTTTTCTCCTTTTTTTCTTCCGTTCCTTGCTGCTAGAAAAGGGGGTGTGCTTGATGCTGGAAAAGGGTTTGCTCCTTTGAAAAATTCTCTCTTTTCTAACCCCTTAACACATGTGGACGTGCACTTATGTATAAGCTGGATTTTCTAGGTTTGTGGGCCCCATTTGCTACATCATTTAGCAGCTAATTAAAGCATATTTATCCCCTATTGCTGACATGGCAAAATATGGTCCAAGTAAATTTGATAATTATTCATAAAAATTCATGTCATTAAGGAGCCACAAATCTGTCTCTCATTCAACGTCTAATGTGCAACAGCTTTTGTCATTTTTTTCCACACCTAATTTACTTTAATTAATGGGTAATTAATCATCCTAGGTAATAACTTACTTAGGGGTCCACTTAGCTTATTTTAAAAAAATCATAAAAATCAAATACAGCAGCCTAGCCGTCCACCTCCTGCTGTCCATTTCTGGTACATGTGATCACATCCATTTCAGCTGCCCCTTTTTCAATTTTTTCCACCAAAATGGCAGCTTTAATTAATAGAACATACCCTAACTAGGAGCTCTTTCGGGGTCAAATTAGCTACAAAAATTATTTTAAAAATCCCCTAAAGCAGCTCAGACGTGCACATCACTTGGCTTCCATGTCATTGTCCACTTGATGGGGTCCACTTATCATTGACTTTTTGGCATTTTCTTGCAATAAAAATCATCCAAAATCACGTCCACATCTCATCCTAGTTGCCTAGGTCATTTAAATACACATTTTGCATTTTTAAAAAATTTTCAAAAATTACGTATACAGCTACTTTCATGTCCATGTGTTGCCACCTTTTCATGCTCCTTTGAGGTAGCCATTTAGCTCCTTAAATTAATTCATTAATCATGGATTTTGTCATTTTAAATAATTCATAAAATTCATGTGTAATTATCTCCTTTTGACACCTCATTTATGTCACTAATTATTTAATTAATCACCTTACTTTAACATAAATACAAACTTTTTGGTGCTCAAAAGTCAATAATATACACTAATTTTCGTGTAACTAATATCCTTTCATCATTAGCTTAATCCAAGCCTCTCATTGCATGGCTCTCATAATTTTAACCGTTCATTTCAAATTTCGTCTCAATCCAACTTTTCTAACTCAAGTTATCATCATTTGAAGTCTTCTTTAAATTTTGATGATGATGATCAATTTTTACCCTAATTTCATCATTATTTTCATAATCCATTATTTCTATAGGATTAAGGACTAAATTTTGTACTTACCTTTCAATTTTCATCTTAATCCGCCTTATCGGCGTCGATTTATAAATTTTCTAACAATTGCTACCTAAAATTCATAACTATCACATAATCTCCATTAATTAAACTATAATATATGAGGTAATTATCCTCAATATATTAACAATTCCTAATCCTCATTAATCTTTTTTAATCACATTAACCCATATTGGCTTATATTGATCATTCATAATCACTTGCCCTAATTGTAATAAATCATCAATATTGCTTAGGAAAATCATTCATAATTCCACCAAATCATACATGATCCATATTTATATGTCAATTGTATATAAATAAGCCTTATTTGGGTCTGGGTATCACAGGATGTGACGTCTCAGTTTGGGGTGCCACAGAGCCGTGGAGCTATGACCTCGACTTTTACACTCCAATGCAGAAATTTTGCAAGAAAGCTAAGTGTAGAAAATTGAGTCAGAAGCCTGGTACCAAACTTGGCTTAAGTCGGCTACAATAGTTGATTCTTTCTTCCCCCTCATTTTTTAACCCTTCATCACCCTTCGCCTGAACCCTAACTCAAAAAACCATTTGCTTCCACCCATCTACTACTCTCTCAAATCCACTCCATTTCCCCCTTAGTTTTCATTCACCGCTTTCTTTTTCATTCCTCATTCCTATTGAAATTTCATAAATAAAAATAATGTTTAGCCGTTTAAGCGTTTCAAATTTTTTGGCCATAACATTTCAGCCGTTTTTTACTGTTTTTGACCTTTGAATTATTTTTTTTTAAAATGTTAAAAAGCCCAAGCCTATATATACGAGTCTCGCATTTGTAGAAGATGTATCATTTTCCACACTTGAATCATTTTACTCACTTGGGTTCTCCTCGAATTTTTTTTTTTTTCAATTCCCTACTAAGCCTATTATTTCGATATCAAGTGTTTGGAATCTAAAAGGGATATTGTTTCCATTCTAAATTAGGTTCACTCTTTGTATCATGAGGGCAAACTACTAAAACCCAAAACAGCTGTGAGAGTGCAAATATTGTCTTAAGAAAAGTGACGATTGTAACACGTCTAGAGGAATAACCTATTTTTTTGTTTTCATAATGTCCACTTTCCTTAAATTTTTCCTTCTCTAATTCCAAGTCTGTGACTCAACAATCTTAAGGCAATATTTTTATTTTTTCATTATCCTAAATGGCCCCCCCATCTACCATTCCCATTGCTAAGCCTGATATCCCAAGGTTGGATGCTTGTGTTGGCACCAACTTCAAAGGGAGGCAACAACAACTTCACTTCTACCTAGCTCACCTTGGAGTTATCTACGTTCTTACCAACCCGAAGCTTGAAGAAACCACGGATGAGACGCTGCAGCAACAACGCAAAAGAATAAAGTGGGAGATGGACAACTACATCTACAAAGGCCACATCGTCGAATCTCTATCAGACTCTCTTTAACGCATACCAAAAGGTGGACACGGCCAAAGAAATTTGGGACTCACTTCAGCATAAGTACAACACGGATGATGCAAGTATCAAAAAATTTCTTGTAAGTGATTTCCTTGAATACACTATGACTGACGATAAGCCAATCCTTGATCAAGTTCATGAGATCCAGCATATCGTCAATCAACTTGAGTCTGAGGGCAATAAGATGAGTCCATTCTTGTAAGTACTATTATTGCAAAATTGTCACCTAGTTGGAATAACCATTGCAAGAATTTAAAACAAATAAAAGGTCTTATGAGTTTAGATGAACTTGCTTTTAACTTGCGTACTGAAGCAAAATCTAGACAAAATGAAAAGAAAAACGAGCAAATTCAATCTAAAGTTCATATGATTAAATCTCAAAATCGGGTGATAATTAGCAATAATCAACCCTTTAGAAAATTTAACTTAAATATTAATAAAACTATTGCTAAGAAGAAAAAGGGACCTTCTTATTATTGGAAAAAATGAGACATTTGAAAAGGGTGTAGGCTTTTCAAAAAGAAGAATAACACTCAAAAGGGTCCTGAGGCACATTTGACTGAAGAAAATTTTGTTGCTATGATTTCTGATATTTGTGCTGTGAGTGACAATCAGACTTGGTGGCTTGATTCTAGGGCTACTAGGCATGTATGCAAAAATAGAAATCATTTTGAAACCTATGAATCTGGTAATAATGGAAATAATTTATTCATGGATAACTCATCTACTGCCAAAGTGGTAGGGTCGGGGACTATTATCCTGAAATTGACTTTTGGAAAATCACTCACCCTTACAAATGTGTTTCATGTACCAGAAATTCGCGAAAACCTAGTCTCGGTTAGCCTTCTTAGCAAATATAGTTTTAAATTGGTATTTTAGTCAGATCAAATTATTATTACAAAAATGAGGTATTTTTGTTGAGAAGGGTTATGTTGTAGACGATATGTTTCGCCTAAACATCAATAAGATCATCTTCTTCTGCTTATATTGTTGATTTATTTTCTTTATGGCATGATAGACTATGTCATATTAATTTTAGAAGTATGGACACTATGATGAAATTAGGATTAATTCCTCAATCACCAAATGAATCAACTAATAAATGTAAAGTGTGTTCAAACTAAAAGTACTAAAAAGCCATTTCAAAAAGTATAAAGAAATTCAGAATTATTGTGTTTAATTCATTCTGATATATTTAATATGGAAAATAACCTAACAAGAGGTGGTAAAAGATATTTTATAACATTTATAGATGATTTTAATAAATATACATATGTTTATTTGCTAAAAACAAAAGATGAAGCTTTAAAACAATTCAAATCTTATAAGGCTAAAGTTGAAAATCAACTTGGTAAAACCATTAAAACTCTAAAATCAGATAGATGTGGTGAATATTTATCAAATGACTTTAATGATTTTTGTGAAAATGTTGGCATAATTCACCAAATAACAACCCCATATACACCTCAACAGAATGAAACGGCAGAAAGGAAAAAAAAAAAAGAACATTGGTTGAAATGATAAATGCAATTTTAATAAATGCAAATCTAAGTATAGGTTGGTGGAGTGAAGCTTTATTAACAGCATGTCACATTCTTAACAGAATTCCACATAAGAAAATTAAAGTCACTCCTTATGAATTATGAAAAAATAAGATACCTAATCTCAAATATTTTAGAGTTTGGGGTTGTAGAGCCTTAGTAGGATTACTTGATCCTAAAAGACCTAAATTAGGATAAAGAGGAATAGAATGCATATTTTTAGAGTATGCAATAAATAGTAAAGCCTATAAATTTGTAGTAGTAGAGTCTAACAATCCAATTCAACAAAATACCATTATTGAATCCAGATATGCTGATTTTTATGAAAATACTTATAAAACTATTCCTAAGTTCAGTAATAATGATGAAACTTCTTCTTCTCAACCATTGAATAAGTCTATGAGTAATGATTCTGTATCTGCAGATAAATCTATAGATGATGAAAATGAAAATATGAGGAAAAGTAAAAGAGCAAGGAAAGATAATTATAATCACTTTGGGTCTGATTTTCAACTATACTTAGTAGAAGGATTTAGAGATAATATAAATGAGGAACACATGGTTGTTCTTTATACCAAAGGGGATCCAACTACTTATGATGAGGCCATGAAATCTCCAGATGTATCATACTAGAAAGAAGTGATTCAAGATGAAATGGATTCAATAATGGGAAATGGAACTTGGACATTAGCTGATTTACCACTAGGCTCTAAAACTATAGGTTGTAAATGAATTTTTAAAAAGAAATTAAAAGTTGATGGATCAATTGATAAATTTATAGCTAGGTTAGTAGCTAAAGGGTTTAGGCAAAAGGAAAATATAAATTTCTTTGATACCTATTCTCTAGTAGCTAGAATTTCAACCATTGAATTATTAATGACCCTAGCTTCAATCTATCACCTTGAAATTATCAAATGGAAGTAAAAATTGCATTTCTAAATGGAGATTTAGATGAGGAAATTTATATGTAACAACCTGAAGGATTTATAATATCTGAACAAGAAAAGAAAATTTGCAAACTGATAAAATCATTATATGGTTTAAAACAAGCACCTAAACAATTGCATGAAAAATTTGATCAAGTTGTATTATCAAATGAGTATAAATTAAACCAATCAGACAAATGTGTTTATAGTAAATTTACTGTAAATAGAGGAGTTATTATATGTTTATATGTAGATGATATGCTCATTTCTGGGATTGACATTGATATTATTGAAGAAACTAAAAGTTTCCTGTCAGTTAATTTTGATATGAAAGATATGGGCAATGCAAATGTTATTTTTGGCATCAAAATGATTAGACATGGTAATGTATTTTCTCTTTCTCAATCGCATTATATTGAAAAGGTACTCAAGCGATTTAACCATTTTGACGTTGGCATAGCCTCAACTCCTTTTGATCCCAGCATTAAGTTGTGTAAAAATGATGAACGATCTGTAGCCCAGCTTGAGTATACTAAAGTGATTAGAAGTTTGATGTATGTCATGTATTGCACTTGACCATATATTGCTTACGCCGTAGGTATACTAAGCAGGTTCACTAGTAATCCAGAATTTACATATTGAAATGCAATTTATAGGGTATTAAAATATTTAAAAAAGACCATTGCTTATAGATTGCATTTCAGTGGCGAACCCACTATATTGGAAAGATACAGTGATGCAAGTTGGATTTCAGACACCAAGGAATCCATGTCTACTAGTGGTTGGATTTTTACTATTGGAGGAGCTGCTATTTCTTGGGCTTCCAAAAAGTAAACCTGCATTACAAATTCTACTATGGAATCCGAATTCCTTGCCTTGGCAGCAGTAGGGAAAGAAGTAGAATGACTTAGAAATTTATTAATTGAAATCTCATTTGGCCTAAGCCAGTGCCTCCTATTGATTTGAATTGTGACAGCGAAGCAACTCTATTAAGGGCATACAATAAGACTTATTACAGTAAATCAAGATATATTGCATTGAGGCACAACTATATAAGGCAATTGCTCCAAGATGGAGTGGTAAACATTGATTTTGAAAGATCAAGTGAAAATTTGGCAGACTCACTTACAAAAGGCCTTACTCGGAATGTGGTCTGGAAAACAGCAAGAGGGATGGGACTTAAATCCACATGTAATGAGTTGTAATGACTGAAACTCAACTCTAAGCTTCTAACCCAGGTGTAGAGTTCAATGACCAAAGTATGTTATTTCACAACTTGCAAGCACTGGTTTTATTTATTTATTTATTTTTGCATCCCTCAGGCAGTGCTTGGTTCCTGTAATATATTTATAAGGATGAGTGTATTATACTCTTAATGGATCTAAAATCTCTGTGTTTGAGTATTTAATTATATAGTACTCTAAATAAATCCACTTATATAAGTGTTGGAAGTGAAGCCACTTCTATTTCTAGAGTGTGTGAGTTCACTCTGAGGTGCTCATGAAACTGGGATATTGATACACGACCATAAAAGTGTCACCTTTATAAACACTTAATACAATTTAAAATCTTGTATGTGGGGTATTTCCGATCTATCAAATGGGGTCGACAATTTAAAACCCTGGCTACTGAACACCTCGCTAGATCTTAAGATATTTTCAATAAATGAAGGTTCAAGTCTATCCGACACCTTTAATTATGTATGAGATTTCCTTGGCTTGAATGGAATTGATTTTTATTTTGAAAATGGTGGGGGAATGTTGAAATTTCATAAATAAAAATAACGTTCAACCATTTAAGCGTTTCAAATTTTTTGGCCATAACATTTCAGCCGTTTTTGACCATTTTTGACCTTTGAATTATTTTTTTTTTTTTTGAAACGTTGAAAAGCCCAAGCCTATATATACAAGTCTCTCATTTGTAGAAGATGTATCATTTTCCACACTTGCATCCTTTTACTCACTTGGGTTTTCCTTGAAACTTTTTTTTCAATTCCCTACTAAGTTTGTTATTCTATTATCAAGTATTTGGAATCTAGAAGGAATGTTGTTTCCATTCTAGATTAGGCTCACTCTTTGTATCCTAGGGGCAAATTGCTAAAACCCAAAACAGCTGTGAAGGTGCAAATATTGTCTTAAAAAAAAGTGATGATTGTAACACACCTAGAGGAGTAACCTATTTTTTTGTTTGCACAATTTCCACTTTCCTTAAATTTTTCCTTCTCTAATTCCAAGTCTGTGACCCAACAATTCCATCCCTTTCCATCATCTCTATTTCTCATCTCTTCTCCTCTCATCTTCTTTCCCTCTCATTTTCTTTCTTTACAAACTCAATACCTACCTCATTCTCATTTCCACCCAACCCACCTATCTCTATCGATCTCCTCCTTCTCCCCGTCAACCATTTTTGTTCTTGCGCATTGCAACCTCACATCGGATCGTCAGATACTCCACGCCACGGTGCCATATGCTTTAGTTGAAAATTAGTTTGTTGCACTGAAAAATTTTGAGATCTCATTGGGTAAACTTCTTTCCTTTGTTCTAATCTTATTTGAGCTCATACAATTGTTTTGGATTGATAAGTGGAAAGTGGTTTGGTTGATTGATTTGATTGTTTGAAAGGATTATAGTTGTGTTGTGATCGTTTATACTATTCATGTCGATTGGGATGACAATGCCTCAAGATTTAAGGAGATTGAATGATTGAAATAACCCTTGCGGTAGTGTTCCCAATATTGTGTGGTTGAGAAGGTTATCTAATTTGATAGGTAATTCAACCATTGCTATTAATTTGTTGAGAAGGGGAGAATTGAGAAATCATTGGTTGCAAATTTGTATAGAGTGACTGGGGCTTGCTTCTTGTTGTAGTCAGTTATTTGTGATTGTCTCACTTGGGTGCACTTAAGTATTGTTATGACCTCTTCATCTTCTAAGAGCACAAAAACAAGTAAGCCACAAAGTTATGACACCAACAAATGTGTCCTTGCAAGCCTATAAAAGATACAACAGCTCGTTAAAAAAAGAGGCCTCCTATTCCTAAACGTAGTATAAATGTGACTGCCTTATGTGATTCATCTATTGAAATAGTGAATCAACGTGGGTGGCAAACTTTCTATGCATAACCTCAACCTGCTACTATTCCTGTAGCTAAGGAGTTTTACACCAATGTAATAGAGCATGATCAAGGCAGGGTTAAGGTCCGTGGCAAAATTGATCCTTTTCATGCACAAGCTATCAATACTTTCTATGGTTTGCTCGATATTGATTACCTGATAAGTATGAGCAATTTTTGGAAACAATCAACATAAATTTGGCTCAACTCACTCAGTTGTTTTGTTATAACCCGCTTGAATGGAAAACCACCAAGGATCAATTACTTCTTTTAAGCGAAATGCACCAACTATTGTGGGAAAATTGTGGTTTTATTTTATATGAACAAGGATGATGCCTCGACACATCTCAGTGAAGTAACACTGGATAGAGACATTCTCCTTCATGCCATGTTTGCCAAGAAATCCATAAATGTGGGGCACTTGTTTCATTAGATTAGTGCAAATGCAAGGGCGGCTCGAGGGAGTTACTAGTTTCCTGCAGTTATCACTAGGCTTTGTAAGAGAGTTGGAGTTAAATGGGGACCAACAGAAGAAGTACTGAACTGCAAGCAATTTTGGACGACAACTTGCTATCACAACAACTTTGTGACCTGCCTCTAACTTCTCTTAAATGGCAAGTCTCTCTCAATTTTCAAAAATTTTAAAAATGTCCATTTTCAGAAAATTATGGAGATTACAATTACTTCCAAAATTTTCAGAAAGCACATCAGAACAAAAGTTGCAACTTTGATATTAAAGTTTTAGCCAACTAACAAGATGTCATTCTAGCATATTGGACTATACTATTACTTCTCTCTAAAGTTGAAAAAGTTCACATTGCAAAAACATAAGTACAAGTTTTTTTTAAGTCATGGAGAATAATGCGAAAAATGAAGATATTTTCGTAAATCGGGATTTAGATTGTATTAGAATTTTTTTTTGTTTTGAATTTGTTATAATATTTAGAAGATAATAAAAGATCTTCTTAGAATAAATTCATATCTATTTTAAGTTTACTTCTCTTAGAAGTTTACTCAAAATATGCAATTTATTTAACTAAAAGATTACTTCTTTAATAAATGTTACTAAAATAAGGTCACATGGTCACCTATATATACTCAAGATTACTTTTCCTTCATCTTTTTTCTTTCTTCTTCTTTACCTGTCCTACATCAATACTTTAATGCAAAAACAGTGTGAACCAAGTGTAGAGGTAGCAGGACTTGGCCCGAGTAAGAAGATGACTGCAGCTTAGCACTGGCATGACTCAAGTGTCGAGGCTAGATAATTTAGGCAATGAGTTGACTTGAACAAAGTGCAAACATGACCTAAGGGTAGAGAACCCAAGACTTGAGCAGTTAGACATGGACCAAAGCTGGATTTGGACTACATATGACCAGCAAAGATATGTAAGTAAGTTTGAATCTCCATGACAATGAGGACAAGTGGCTTTTTCTCAAAATGATCAACTCATAGCAGTGGTGGCAGAAGTCTTCACTCTCAAGATTCAAAAGAAAAGCTCAAGGAATGGAAAGTTGCATTGATAAAAGAGAGAGAAAAAGAGCATCACGGCAAAGAAGTTGAACAGTTTATGCCTCAGGACACGTGACTTTGCTATCATGGAATCACCACTTGGGTGATTAAGAGTTGAAGCTCCATGCATAAGTTAATGCTTTATGAATCTCAACATGAGTACAAATCTCAAGTTGGAGACATGCTTTTCCTTGAAATGATCTACCCGTAATGAGATGGGGATCAACATAAGGAAGAAAAGCATGAAGTCATACAAGAATGGAAAGCACAAAGTTGGGAAGCAGCTCTATGGGGAGACAATGCTTTATTATGGAGCCGTATGTAGTCATGGTATGGGTATCATCTTATGGCTTTGAATATCGGCAGATACCGATACGATATAGTCATATTGTATAAGTATCAGCCCTGTCCAATACACAATACAGAGGTGCATCTGGTTGGGTCTTGAAAATGCCCAATTTCTTTCATTTTATGTGTATAATAACTACTTCAAATAGAAAATGTAATCATCGAACATTATTTACACATCTAAAAATAAAATAACAATATATAATTGCATTTCGTAAATTTTTGAATATTCTGTTCACATTTTTTGGCTTAAAAAAACAATCAGACACAAGCCAATATAGTGTAATACAGCATACCCGTGTTGTATAGGTTTGGAGGGGGCTAATATATACTATGATGCTGATATTCAGAACCATTCAGTATGAACATCAAGAAATTCATTCGCACCTTGAGAAAGAAGGGAGGACCCAAACGAGCAAAGGAAAATGGATGGAAAAGAGTGGAAAGGCTAAGTGAAGAATAAGAACTCTAAACAAATAGAGTTTCAACCTCTGAATTGCACCCTGCGGAAGCTCTTAAGGGTTGGTAGGTTAGATATAAAGTTTTGGTTCTCCAAGGGGCTGCATGGAACAGGAGGGGTTGCCCCGTATTTATAGGTGCAAATGGGGTAATGGACCAACAGAATTGTTGCCCATGGCCAGTTTCGCTTTTCTGCATTTTTTTTTTTTATTTTGCTACTTGTTTTGATGCTTTGGTGTGGCCCACTTAATAACTTGACCATGATCGTTAATTTGACCATGATAAAATATGGTGTGTACAGGTAGTTCATAGCCATTTATATGGAGACTAACAACACTGACATGAAAACAAAATATTTTTAAAATTGTTGATATATATGTAAAAAAGACAAATTATTTGGCATAGTGATATGACTCATGACTAAGAGGATTGCATTAAAAGAATCTTTGACGTCTGATATGATCAACCCAAGCTTTTTGCATCGATGGTATCATAGTCTAGCAATCTGGAAGTCATGAGTTCAATTCCTAGAAGGAGTGACTTAAATGCCAAGTGCAACCATCGAGTTAAATGTGGAAAAGCCGACTAAGAGGCTGAGTTAAAATTACTAGTAGGTGAAAGTAGTCATCCTGTTAAAGGTGAAAGCCCGACCTAGAGGCCAAATTAAAATTGCCAGTAGATGAATGGAGTCATCCCGGGAAGAGGGATACCATGGGCCAATATTGCTAGAGTGGGGCACTACCAGGAAAAAACGTTACTAGTGGGCTAGTGTTATTAAAATAAGCCGCTATGAACGTCAGCTTTCAAAGGAAGTTCACTGGCACAACGAATGATGATTTCTATTGTGTGATACAATTAGCTTGAGCGTTTCAATCACATAAATGCAAATATTTTACTTTTGAATTAGCATGCACATAAATAATACACGATAATCATTACAAATTATAAAAAATTTTCCACAAAGCATTTTTTTGTATTTAGACTAAATAAATGGCTTTAGATATAATAAATGGCAAGGATCAAAATAAAAATACCCAAAAACTTGCAACCAATTTTATGAATGAATTTCCCAATAACAATAATAATGCCTAAGGTGGTCATATTAGAAAACTTTACCTGAATTTTGCAGATGAGCTGCAATTCTGAATTGAGTATAAAACAAGGACAACAACAAAAAATAAAACAAAATAACTGCAAGTGCAATTTCCCGTCCAGAACATGCAAAATACACCATTTCAATTGAAATAACAATAAGTACCATCTGCTCCACTGATTTGGAATGTAGGATAAAAATCGTAGGAAAATAGAATCATGTTTGAAGGAAAATAGATGAAAATTTTGACAGGGTTAAGATAGGAATGAAATTAAGCTCCACTAGAAAAATAGTGAGGCATTTAACATTAAGGTATTTGGAATTTGGGAAAAAAAGTGAAAAAGTTGGTTTGGAAAAGGTGAGGGAGTGATGTGATGAGATGGGGGTGATGATTAAGAGTAAAAGGTAGTCATATAGAAGAATCTGTAGCAACCATTAAATAGTAGGTTAGTTGCACGGAAAGATGTGTAGAAACGATTCAAAAGTAAGGCAATGTTGTTAAAACCGGACCGGACCGGCCGGTCAGACCAGTCCAGTTCTTGGTTTGATCCTATGCGGTTCGCTTCAATTGTTTAAAACGACTCGAACCGGAGAACCGCCAGTTGGACTGGATTGGATGGTCAGACCGGATTCGCCCGGTCTGACCGTTCGAGCTTAAATAATATAAATACTTTTAAAAAAATGAAAATCAAACCTTAAGTCCCTAACCCGCTGTCGTCTGCCTCTCTCATTTCCCCCGCGCACTGGTTCGGTGGTTCCCCCTTCGCTGTCGCCCGTCGCCTATCACGCACCTAGCACCTCTGGTTTGCTTCTTCCCCAACCTCGATCTCTCGCACCTGCCGTCCCCGTCCTCGCCTCATAGCGTGCGCTCAGCGCTTTGTCTCACTCGCCCGTCGTCGCAGCCACCTCTCCAAGCTCCTCGTCACTCACGTCGTCGCGCCCGCCCGTCGCGTCACTGCTTGCCTCCTCGCCATCATGCCCGCCTCGCCATCACCGTCTCGCCGATCAGCAGCAAGACAACGTACTCATATTACGTTAAATCATTAATACATAATTTTTCTGCCTAATTTTGTGCATACAACTCGTGTAATTAATATCACTCATAATTAATCGTATAGCACAAAATTGTTCACATAATTAATGTAGCAAATAAAAATTATAATTAAATGATATCTCATCTTGCGTAAATATGTAGCTACTATTTCAATTAACTGTATGGCTTATGAACTCGTGAATGATTTGAGGAAAGAAGGTCAAAATCTCTATAATTCTTTCGAAGAAAATGTAACCTTCAATGACTAATGATAAATATGAATAGTCAACCAGCCAGACGTACATCATTTATTAACCAGTTAATGTAATTTTTATTATTAATTATTGTTATTGCAAAACATACTAAAAAATAATTAATTCTTTGTATAGCCTCGAAAGCATATACTTCTAATTATAAGGAATGGTTGATTATGGAATATTGAAAAATAAGCGACTTCTTTAAAAGGTGTTAGCACTTAGCATTGATTTCTTGTGTTTATAAGCTTCACTTATAACACTTATAACATTGATTTGTGAAATTCATTGCATGATTTATTGTTGATTGTTTATATGCTAATATTGGGAAAATTATGTTAATTGTCCATTTGAGAAAATTATGTTAAATACATGATAAATGAATTTTTCATTTTACTAGGTAATTTAATCATCATGTCGTCATCAAACCCATCTGAAAGTGGAAACCAATCTCATACTCCTACAGGATTAAATGCAACACCAGTAGCTGGTAGTACAACAGATTCTAGGTCAAAACCCACTAGGGAGAGGACTGATATTGCATGGAATCATATAGTAGAATTAGAAAAAAATAAATACAAATATTTGTATTGTGGGAAGATTTTCTCAGGGGGAGGAATTCACAGAGTGAAAAAACATTTGGCAAATGTAAAGGGTGATGTAGCTGTATGTAAAAAGGTCCCACCTAATATACTTTTAGACAT
>JAXCLR010023267.1:0-23009 GCA_035584095.1 Annona squamosa | reverse complement strand
TCATACCAAGCCCTTGGAGCTTGTTTTAATCCATATAGTGCTTTGGTTAATTTGTATACAAATTTAGATTGATCTTTATCCTCCAATCTAAGTGGTTGTTCAACTTACATCTCTTCATTTATATACCCATTCAAAAATACACTTTTAACATCCATTTGAAATTACTTAAAGTTCATGTGAGATGCAAAAGCTAGTAAAATGCAAATGACCTCTAATCTAGAAACCGGAGCATAGGATTCCTCAAAATCTATTCCTTCTTCTCGTAAGTATTCTTTTGCCACAAGTCTAACTTTGTTTCTCATCACAAGTCCACTTTCATCTAATTTGTTCCTAAAGACCCATTTTGTGCCAATGACAATATAGTCCTTTGGTCTTGGAACGAGATGTTAAACTTGGTTTCTTTCAAATTGATTTAACTCCTCTTTTATTGCTATTATCTACTTTTCATCATCAAAAGCTTGATCAATAGTAAATTGTTCAATTTTGGATACAAAGGCATATTGTCCACAAATATTTTGTTTTAACCTTCTAGTCTTTATACCTTCATAGATATTATCTATAACTTATTTAATTGGATGGTCATTTTTCAATTTTAAATCAATTGAAGGTTTATAAGAATTATTACCTTCACTTACCCTTTCCTCCGTGGATTCTTCTTGTTTTTCCACATTCAATTTTTCAAGGTTACTTGTGACATCATCTGCATCACTTAAATCATCTTTTCTTTTGGAGCATGGATTAAATTAATCTAAAATAACATGTATTGACTCTTCTACAACTTGGTTTCGTTTATTGAAGACTCATTTCCATATCTTTTTCTACGAAACATAATATGTTCTACATTAAATACATTGCATATAGATGATTCAAACACAACCTTGTATCCTTTATCACATAATTGGCTAATACTCATTAGATTGTGCTTGAGTCCTTCAATAATAACACATCCCCATACATGCATTTGAAATACTATAAATGTTTCCTTTACCTTTAATTTTACCTTTCTCGTTGTTTCCAAATGCAACAGTTCCATCGTTGCAAGGCTTAAGTTTGTGAAATAAACTTTTTTCTCCAGTCATATGCCTTGATCAACCATTATCCATAGACTAAACATTGCTTGCCTTTGCCTTGAAACATACCTGAAAAATGAGCAAATAAATCTTATCTCTTTGGTACCCATTTTATGGGTCCATTTGGGTTAGTAAACTGATTTAGTCTTTGTTGGCCTATTCTTGAAAGTTCAAATCTTGTATTTCTTGGAACCGAAACAAGTTTTGCTTGCACCATGGCCATACGGTTTCTTAAAGTTGCATCTATAAATTTTATGACCCATCTTATTGCAAAAATTGCAAGCCATTGGTAATCTAGGAATATGCCTCCAAGTATGTAGTGGTTCAAAAGTTGGTCTCCTAGTCTAAATAGCTTGTTTCCCTTTTGGTTTCAAAATAGGTACAACTTTTGCTTGATTTTTCCCAAGTTTTGACGCATGTGATTTGCCACTTTCTCCCAGCTCAAATGTGCAGTATCCAAAACCTCTTCTATTGTTTTAAGATTTCATATTCGGAAACATTTTCACACTTTCTCCTGGATTAGAGAACTTAGTTAATGATTCATTTAAGGATTCATTCTCCTTTTTCAATATTTCTACTTCTTTCAAAAGCAGTTTATTTTCTTCTTTCTGCTAGTTTTCCATTTACAATAATAATAGAATTATATTATTGTCTCTTTAATGATAATTTGTTTCCTAGTTTTTTGATTTCCTCATATAATGAATCATATATATGTTGTAATTTCTCTAATTTAGCACATTTGAGACATTCTTGAATAGAAGAATAAGTCGATTGAGAATGACAAGTTACCTCTTCATTACTTGTGCATTTTATTGAGGTGATTTGCTCTTCCAAAACTTTCATTGTACTCAAAGTTTCTTCATGTTCAATCCGTGCCATGCAGCATATTCTTGCGCAATTTGATGCTTCAAAATCATCGATTGAGGAGCTACTTATTGATGAAGTTTCTTCATTCACGTATATTTCTCTTCCCTTAGGCCTTTGGAATTTTTAGCTTTCATATCTTTCCCTTCTTTCTTGATGATCCATTGATCATTCTTCCGGTGTAGGACATCGAGCTTGCATATGTCCCATACCGCCACATCTATAACATTTTTTCACCTCCTTTTTCTCTTTTCGAGGTCTCTCTTTGAAATTTTTGAAGTTCTTTTCTTTATAAACTTTCAAAATCCGCGAGCTAGTAGAGCAATATCTTCATCATCGTTGTGAGATGAGGAGGTGGACTCATCTGAGTTATGGGTGAATTTTAGTACAATTGCTCTCTTTCTTTTGTGATGATCTTCATTTCTTTTTTTGATTAGATCATGTGACATTAATGAGCTAGTAAGATCTTCTAGCTTCGATGTATTCAAATTCAGAAATAGCTTTTCTAAGATCTTTCAAAGCATTAGTAATTTTAGAGAATCTAGCAAACATTTCAAAAATATTTTCTGTTTCTAGCATTTTAAAGCTTTTCAATTCTCCAATCCAAAATTTTTTCCCTTGTCCCTTGGACTTAAGAAGTTCCTTCATAGATAGATGTTAACGTATCCCATATTTCTTTTGCAGTTAAACAAGAGGATACTTTATCATATTCGGAAGCAGTAAGAGCACAAAACAGTGAGTTCATAGCTTTAGCGTTGCTCTTAACAGTTTTCACTTCCTCATCGGTCCATTTGGAAGCTCTTTTATCAATAGGCAAGGTTACACCATCTTAGATTGCAATCCAAGAGTCTACATCTGTAACCATGATGAGTTATTTCATACGTAGCTTTCAATATCCGAAACTGTTCCCATTGAACAATGGTGGCTTAGTAAAAGATTGGCCTTCAGCAAATACAGGAACAGAAGTGGATTGGGATGCCATATCAAAAGATCTCTTTAGTAAAACTCAAAGACCTACTCTGATTCCACTTGTTGGTCCCGAGTTAATGATAAATACCTAAGAGGGGAGGGGTGAATTGGGTAATACAAATTTTAAACTTAAACAGAAACTTCACCCCAGTTTGGTCGAGTCCCCTTCAATGAAATAAAAGGAAAGCAATAAGATAATAGGAGCAGAAATATAAATCAATAGACAAGGTTTTATAGTGGTTTGAGCAACCTTCCCTACTTCACTCTTCCGAGCTCACACCTCTTGTAACTTGGGTTCTACTATATATTTTACAAATACAACTAGAGCCTCTATTCTCTTCTAGATTCTAGCTCTAGGAGGCATCAATAACACACAGCACGAGTAGGTGACGAGTTTTACTCCAGTCACACATTACTTTGCTTACACTTAATCTTAGTTACCCAAACTAAATCAAGTTCAATACAACAAAAAAATAAAAGAAAGTTTCTACACGTAACTGATGTATACAGGCAGATTTGGCGTAGAGAAAAACTTGTAAAGTAGGCTTAATGATTCAGCAAACAGCTCTTGGCAGTTTGAAAGCAAGGTTCTTCTTCTAGATGTTGGCTTGATCACTTAATGCTCTTAGAGATGGGAGTTGTGCTCAATCAATGAATTCTCAGCTGCCATCTATGTTCATATTGAATGCCTTACATAAATGGTGAGGGAATCTGAATGTTTGGAAGTAGGTGGCGCGTATTTAATGCTCCAATGTTCGAAATATTTTCAACCATTGCAACCCAAGTCGCAGGTGGAGTCAACTTCAAGTCGCAGGTGGAGTCGACTTCTGGTGCGACTTTGCCCAAGTCGCAGATAGAGTCGACTTCGGGTGCGACTTCGACTGTATGCAACTTCTTCAAGTTCTGTTCTAGGTCGACTTAGTCCTCGACTTGACCAAAGTTGCAGGTGAAGTTGACTTTAAGTTTGACTTCACTTCCTTAGCTTGCTAGTTGAACTTGAAATTCTTTGGAATGACTTGATTGCTTGAATTTCTTCACGTTTGATTGTTCTTGCACCATTTTATATTACTTGAGACTCTTTATGATTCTTCTATCTTAAAAAAATTTGATTTCATGTCTTGAGTCTTGAATCCTTGTGTTTTTGGAGTGCATAAAAGAAGTCCAAATGTGTGATCTCAATCCTCCATGAAAATATGCAGCTTTGCTTGCTCTGGACTTGATTTATTCTTCATTTGGCCTAAGTTGAATGAATAGGTCTACTTAGTCTTCAATTTTACTCAAGTCGAGTATTGAGTCGACTTAGTTTGCGACTTAGCTCTTCAAAACGCATGTTGTCAGTCTGAAGTCGACTTGGTATGCGACTTCACCCAAGTTGAAATGGAGTTGACTTGGGATGCGACTTTGGCAGCTCTCGTCCCTAATTTCAACTCTGGACAAAAAATCATGGTTGAAGTCGATGTCGGAGTCCACTTGAGTCGACCTCATTTGCGACTTCGGTAGCTTTGCTCCCCGATTTCAACTCTGGATAGAAAATGCCTCTTGAAGTCACTGCTGGAGTCGACTTAATCTGTCATGCTTCATTTTCTTCATTTTTATATCCTTTAATCATCTCACAAACATGTTAATAAAAAAAACTTACTCAAATTGATTTGTTAATCATCAAAACATAGACTTAGCTTATTTTCCCTTTGATTTCAGCATATGTTTCCAACAATTTGATCATATGTTTTCGGGATAAAAATCCTAAAGATGGAAGATTGAGATGGTGTGACTCTTAAATCATATTATTTTGGTTCCTTATAGTTTGAATATGATTATATAGCTTTTTTGTACATTTGTTATGTGGATTTACCTGTAAATGTGGTGTTTAATGCTTTTTACAAGCTTAACTATCTTGTAAGATAATCTATTGCTGGATTCATGCTTGGAAAAGGTGATTCTAAGTGAGATTCATATGCACGACACAGGTTTCTAACCTTAATAGGATGGAATGTTAAAATGGATAGGAACATACCATTTAACCCTATGTAATCTCAAGTAGGATATAAGCTATTGATCCTGTCATACTCATTTGCATGGGAACATAGCAATAGGTTGTGGTTAGATTAGGTTCATACATGCTGGAAGGCATATATAAATATAAATATATATATATATGAGCCTAGGTTAGTAAATCCTTGCACCAATAATTAAAATGAAATCAATTTAATGTCGTTAGAGTCAAGGATTCCCATTTCCCATTTATATTAATCAACTTCAAGAATCTCTATTCATTTCTACTCAACCCATTAGCTACTGACTCATTTTATTTTCTATCGACTTTAGATTTCCATTCAAACAATCACTTAAACTCTCTATCTATCAAAGGCAATTGAATTATAAAAAGACAATTAGTTTAACGTAGTCCTCGTGGAATCAACACTCTATTCACACCTTATTTCTTGTAGGATGTGTATACTTGTGTTAAAATGAGTATTCTAATTATACATACACACAACTCATCACATTGCTTTCACTTCGTTTTTTTTCGTACTCTATGCGCTCTCACATTGTAGCAAGTTTCATTCATGGGGAAATAATTTAAAAAAGAGGTTGGCACTTGATAGAAATTTTTTTTAATAACCTAATTTAGCCCTCCCCTGAGGTTTAAGTCAACTAAATAAGACTAACAAGTTATATTTAATCAAGCCTCTATCTCATTTGAGGTGATCTCTTTTACACATGATAACCCACTCAACTTCCGTAGCTTCTATTGTTGAAGGTTAATCATTGTGACAATAATTGTACCTATTAGAAGTTAATGATGAAACAACTAATTTGACAATTAATAAAAATTCTTTGATAATCATACAAGATGGAATTATAGTACATAAAGGGGAAAAGGCGTCCAATTGGGTGGAGGAAGAGGAACTTTTTATTTTAAGCATTGACCACTGCAGAATTTGATAAGGTTTCTTCAAGCTTAATAGCTAAAGAGAAATGGGATGAGTTGATGTCCATTTATGAGGGTTCTTCCTAAGTAAAGGGAATTACAAGGAACATTATTATTAGTGACTTAGAGAGCTTTTAAATTTTAGATGGTGAATTTATTTGAAGAATATATGCTGGATTTTCTTAAATCTCTAATCGTCTTAAAGACTAGAAAAACCAAATTTTGAAAGTGAGTAGATTATGATGAAACTTAGAGTGTTCTAGGACTTATGAAATCAAAAGGTCAGGGCTATTGAGGAGGCAAAAGAACTTAGACCAGCTTAAAGTAAATTACTTGATTAGCTCACCCATGTGTCATGAGCTAATTAAAAATAAGACACAAGAACTTCATAGATGTAGGAAGGCTATTGCATTCGATAGTGCGAAATAGAGCTCAAAAGAATCCAGCTAACTTGAAGAGAAATAAGAATATCAACTCACATAAGATGATGAATGATAAAAGAAGAGAATTTCTAAAATATTATAAACGTAGTGATATTAGACATGTACAAATTGAATACACCACATCAAATGACTTGAAAATTCAAAATAAGAAAATTTCTTAAAAAGAAAGGCTAGAAGAATGTTTACAAAGGAAGATACTACCTCAAGCTCGAGCATTTATCAAATAAAGAGGAGGATGCAACAAATTAGGAAAGAGTTTGATACATGACTATTATATAAGATGGAGAGGAAGCTTATCATAAAGTCAAAAAGGAAGATGATGACATAAGGAGGTTCAAATTGCCAACATTAGGTCTATCTATGAATATCGAATTAAACTTATAGGATTCTTGTTGCATATTATCTTTTAGTATTTGTTTTAGATGTGGTGAGCTGGATTACCAACAACAAACTTATGACTCACTTTTTAATAATTTTAAAAGCATTGATATCAACTATACTTGAAAGAAAAAACAATTAAATACAACTGTTATTGCAAATTGAAAGTTAGCGAAGAAGAATGTATCCTTGCAAAAGGAGATAAATGTCTTGAAGAAAGAGAGAGGCGTTGATGAAGAAGAACTAAAATTTGAAAGATTCATTTGCTAAGTTCTCCAACCCAAGGAAAAATGTGCACAAATTTTTGAGAATGACTAATCAAATTGTTAATAGAGATTTTGGATATGTAGAGCACATCAATGTAAGATTAAACAAATTAGATGCCTAATTGGATTAAGGCTTCTACTACATCAAATTTGAGGGGACAAATTTTCCATGTCTAGAATCCCGTTGATAGGTCATTAATAAAAAGGCCTACTTGACAGCCACAGAGATATCATGTTACTCTAAATAACACTAGAGTTGCTTACTATTATTGTAATAAGTTTGGACATAGTACATCAACACAAGGAAAGAAAAATGTTTGAAAATGGTGTCAGATAGGTTTGGTTGCCGAAAAGACATTCCTAAGGTGAAACCTAGTCTTCTTGGGTTCCAAGATTTTTATGGTCCTAATATTCATGGACCCATGACACGAGTGTCAAAAGAAAAAGAAGATATTATATTTGCGACATAGATTTTATATCAAATGAGTGCAAAACCATCTAGAGAATGACTGAGCATGAGTTGTAAAAGAACAAAGATAAGCAAAATACTGATAACTTTCAACAAAGGTAAGTGAGTGTATGATACTTTTATAGCTTTTTTTGACATTAAGGCATTGGTAAATAAGTTTCTTCAAATGGTCAAGTTGTAGATTATATGTCTATGACTCAAAAGGAATTATTTGATTGCATTGAGAACATCATTAGTTGATTTGAGCATGATATGATGGCTGAATGTTTGATTTGATCAGAACATATAGCACATTAAATGATGATTTAATTGTATGAATTTGATGAATTAGTTAAAATACAAAAACATTTTTTGAATGATGAAAGGAAACATCGCATACAAATGGTTTTGAATGCATGAAATGAACTTACTAGGCCCCACTTTCACTTATATTATTAATCCATTTTTCTTAGATTTGAGCTCCATCTTTTGTGTTAATTAACAAAAGGAGAGAAAATAGTATGAAAATATCGCAAAGTGAGAGAACAATATTGCATATATCTTAAAAGGAGAAGTATTTTGATGCATAGGGGGAGAGTACATCTTATATGGGAGAGAAATTTTAAAATTAATGCATTTATCATCTCATATAGTCATCTCATATGCGGGTGTATTGTTTTTTGAATTTTTTCTTAATGAAGAGAATCGTGATATACATATTGACATATTTTTTTTTATCTTGAACGGAAAGATATTTTAATTGATTTTTGTCAATCATTGAAAAAGAAGATTATAGATCGTATGCTAGTTTTAAGAAAGATTAATTTGATTTTGATAATTAACAACCTATTAAAGTAGAGTTAATAAAAGGGATTTAATGAATATATGTAAGTGTACTTAGATGTTATGGCCTCGATGATGTGCATAAAGATGAAAACATAAGATAAATCAAATTTCAAGAGCTCAAGTCCATATATAGTGAGTTCAACAAAGAGAAGTCTTAGCTCAAGCCAACTTAACCTACAACTTTAGTGAAGTCTCGACCTAGGTAAATTTCACCTATGACTTCATTGAAGTTTTACCACAGATCAACTTCATCTGTGACTTGAAAGACAGAAAAGTGGACAACATGTTTTCAGAATAATGAGGATTCACTATAGATTGATTGCCCTACAATTTTAGTAAAGTTTCCCCCCAAGTAGACCTCAAATGCAACTAAGGAGATAGAAAAGTGGATAGAAAATTTTGGCATAGTGAAGTTTTACACTAAGTTAACTCCACATGCAACTTGATTGAAGTCGCGCCCTAAGTCAACTCCACTTGTGACCCCATGTTGTAACAGTAAAAAATTTTGAAGTTGGAGTATTGAACGCATGTTAACCATTATAAGCTAATCTCACCTCAAGTGCATGGGTTATAGATTTAGCATATAAAATATTGTTCACATAGAGAATTCAAGACTATAGACTTTGTTTTAAATGCTCTTGTATCAAGTATTAAGAGAAAATAAATTAGAGTAAAGTAGAATAGATAATAGAAAAGTGGAAAGAGAAAATAGAATTTAGAACGTAAAACAAATATTGACAAATATGAATGCTAGTACTTAGTAGCTAGGGTTTCAAATGCAATTTTTACAATGAATATGTGGTAAGGTTATTTAATCCAGATATTGTTTGTTAAAGGAGAACAAACCCTAATTTATACTTACACATTCTACTAAAATCTACAAGGCATATCCCTAATCTATTCTTAATCACCCATTATCGTAAGATTAAGTCAATTAAGATACATTAGATTCTGTAGCCATTCATAGAATTCTTTAAGGTCATCATGCCTATTTTCATAGTCTTGATTTTCATAATATCTTGATTATCATTTATTACACTTTTGCCTCTTTGTTCTATCACTTAATATATATATATATATATATATTAAGATATATATATATATATATATATATATATGAAAACATTGTCAAAGTGGAAGCTTTAACATTAGGTAACTGTTAAAATCATAAGATATTAAATTAACAATAGTATCTTTACTAAATTAATCAAAATCACATACCATGCTACATTGTACATATGCTACATCATAAATTATAGATTTAGAACTTTAGATGAACATGTTTAAGTTCAAAATAAAAATAAAAATAAAATACATTTTAAACAAAGTAATAAAAAGAAAGAGAAAAGAAGAAAGAAAATTTTACTAATCAGAAGTTCTGATGGTATGTCGACTGCTCCATACGACTTGTCTCCTTGCCTCTTACCTTGTGATCTTTGACTCCTCTCAAACTTGGACTCTAATTGTCCTTCCCAAAATTTTTGTTCTCCTTAGGGGTGCTACTCGGGCTTATGAAACTCAGGCTCGCCTCAACCCTAATCTTGACCCTATTTCTAAAACTTCAACTCTAACCCTAATCCTAACCCTAAAGCTTTTTATAAACCAAAATCCTAATCCTATTTTTGAAATTCGGGTTCAAGCTGAGTTTCAGGTTAGAATTTGAGTTGAAATTATTCTATATATTTATTATCTTCTTATACTTTTTCAACTTTAAATCTATTATTAAAAAAATAAAAAATAATATTTTTCTATTTTCAAGCAAAAATTCAATAGTATTCAAGAATGCAAAGAAAAAATCTCATTTAATTTTTTTTATATTAAGTAGATTAATAGTCATTTCTAAAAAAAAGTAGACTAGTAGCCTATTTTAGAAAATGAAAAGGTACATTATTTTTCTATTATGCAATTTAACATTAATATCATAAACATATCGACGAGTTGCATATAGGTGTAATTAAAATGCTCATTTTAACGCAAGTATACATGCCGATCAAGTAATAAAGAGTAAGTTGAGTATCGTTACCATAAGGATATGATTTAACTAGAATTATTAATTAGTTTAGTTGCTTTCGGTGAGTAGAAATTAGAGTTTCATAATTAAGACTAAAAATATCAAATACATAAAAGAAATAGAAAAGAGTTCATGGGACAACTAGAATACTAGAAGAAGATTATCGATTCGGGATGACAGATAGATAGTTGGAAATGCTTGAATCTAAACTATACTGTGTTGGTTCCTTTTCATTAGATTATACAGAGATTTACTAGTCCAAGTTCAATAGTCCTTATATACATCTTCCAACACATATAAAGCTAATTACACAGTATTCAATTGTCATGTTCCCATGCGATTAAATAAAGTAGAATTGATAACTTCATAATTTGTTCATGACCATACAGGGTTTAACGGTATATTCCTATACATTAAACAACTCCTCTTTACAAAGAGGAAACCTATACCCTACATATGGATTTAGCAGAGATTTTTTTTAAGAATTAATCTTGCAATTAAACCATCTTATAAGGTAGTTAATCTTGTAAAAAGTATTAAACATCATATGCAAGGGTAAATCCACATCTCTCAATCATATAGAAATTAAATATTCATTCCTAAAACTTAAAGAACTAAGACAATATAGTTTAGGTATCAATTCATCCTAACTATCTATCTAATGGAAGTTTAGCTCAAAGACATGACATAAAAATCCTTTACACCCATTATGAAAGTATCCAAAAAAATAGAGAAAAGGAAATAGAAAGATGAAAAGAAAACTGAATCTCCAGAGTTTCCACCAACGGGATCAGATCTTCTCTTCAATTTATGCTTGAAACGGGTTATGTTCCTTCTCTCTGTGTCTGTTCCGTCGGCTCTCTCTCTCTCTCGCACGACTCCCTAAGTTTTTATTTAAATTGGTCAGCTTGCACAGCACATATGCAGAAACCCATGCATATGGATTCAAAGTGGCTCCTAGGTTCCAACTCCCTGTGTGCTGTGTAACTTAGAAACTTCATCGGGATGCCTTGCTTACTTGTGCCATGGCACCTAGGTGCCCCAAGTCGGCACTTGGGCGCTAACTCCCTAAACGTTTTGTGACTTAGAACCTCTTGAAATACCTGTATGCACATGCCATGGTGCCTAGGTGCCCCAATTTGGCGCTTGGGCGCCAACTTATTGGAAGCAATTCTGCCTTCTAAGGTGTTGGAAACTTTGGCCAAGGCATGTAGGGTGGCGCCAAGGCACCGCTAGTTAGCACCTTAGCGCCAACCTACTTTCCTCTTTACTTGGCTCTATTCCGCAAATTGACTCACTCGCATGCCTGTAATTGTTCGTCCTTCCTGCAAAAATTAAATGAACTAAATAAAAGAACTAAAAAATGCCTAATTTATAATAAAAGTGCATAAAAATGGCATAATGCTCATAAAATGCAAATCAAGTGAAAATTCAGCTAAATGGATGCAAACTAAACCTAATCTCTTGGACGAACATGCAAAAAATAGACTGAAATGGGCCATGATAACTCACATTTTCACGAGTTATCACATATACATAAACATTAATATCTAATTATAAGAAAACCTTATGATATCAATTATAATACAAATATTCAACAATCATAGTATTAAGTCAAATAAATTATTAAAAATTTATTTCAAGTAGAATAAACATCTAACTACTAATACCATATTAAAACGATCAAATGATAACATCCTACATAAGTAGTTAAGTTAAAACACCAAATAAAACATCTCAAGTTCTAAAAATAATTTTCTTTTTTTTTTTGAAACTACCACTAAACTAAACTCTTTTTTCCTAAAAGAAAATTTAAAATATTATATTATATAATTGAACTTAAGGACGAATAATTTTCATATATGTTATAAAATAAATATAATATATATGAGGGGAATGGAACTAGATTTAGATTGAGCATAAAATAAATATAAAATATATGTGTTATATATAATTTGGGTTCAAGTTTAGCTCAACCTGGGTTCAAGTTCATTTCAATTTAGGTTTGTGTTGAATCTGAAAAGTCGGACATGGGTTCTATAGTGGGCAGTTTTAACACTGTTTCACTTCGAGTTCGGCAGGTCGGGTTCGGATTTGGGTTTCACAGCCCTAAACTTAAATGTTGCTATTTTTCGAGCAACATATGCAAACACAATAAATGGATGAATGAATGAATGATTGAAATTGGACTCTGTCGACTCAACTTGCTTCCCGTTATACTTCTAACAATCTATCTCTCTATTCAATAAAATCAAGAATAATCTATGCTTGAAAAATGATCTATTTCACAAAATAGGACATGCATTTTCATTTTTCGTTCTTGAACCAATTTACATATAACTGACAGAATTTCTAGTACAGAGTAGTAATTCCATCATGCTAATGTTTCTCTTGATTAAACTAGACTGGTTAGAAAATCTATACAAAACAAGTGAACCAAGGTTTAAGCCGAACCAACTATTAAAGAACAATATAATCATTCACTGGATTCCATTTTGCCCGACTGCACATTCATTCCCCCCCCTAAACTTATTATAAAACTCTCTTCACCATATTTTAGGATATCTGGAGATCTTTTTTTTCTTTTTAAAGTGTTATTACTATGATGTTCCTTTGCTTTTTTACGTGAACCTTCACACTTGTTGATGCCAAGTCCCAGTTATTCAGTTTAGGTCAATCACCCCATTTTATTATTCCGATAACTTGGTAGGGATACTGGACATGCAAGAAGAATTTTTGTGAAGTATTACCATTTTTTAGACCATTAATTCCCTTAAAGCATGTGTTTCACATTTTTTTAACTCAATTCGTATCATTTCAATTGAAAATTTAACATGTGATTGAATTAGAACAGTATACTATGAAATTCTTTTGATTCTTTCACATATCACTTGCAACTTGCTTTTACACATAGTCCTTAATCGGAATTGCTCTTTTTTTTTTACGAATTCAATTTCAAGTCAAAGATTTTTCTCAACCTTGCACATTTTCATTAAAATGGATTGAAACAAGATAACTTTCATTAGCAGAAGTTTACATAACATGAGATCTAAGAAAATAAGGAAAACAAACCTACGGCCGAGAATTATACACCCCCCAACTTAAAAGATGCATTGTCCTCAACGTATGATACCAAAAATGACCTATAAAGAAATACAAAGTAAAATAAAAAAAAATAAAAAGACCGGAACTCCCTCATGAATCGATTCGGTCCCATCATCATCCTCGCTCTTGCCACCCTGTTGTCAGGACGACTGTCTGAAGCATGCTTGGAACTTAGGAGGTGTTGACAGGAATTGAGGTAGAGTCGTCATGTCAATGTGGTGCTCCTCCATCAACTGGTAAAAGTGGGCCTCCATCGCCCTATTGGACTATCACAAAAACCTGGCTTGAGCCGCCATCAGGTTCTCTAGGTTGGTCAACCTCTTACTTGTGAATGGCGATTGAGAGGAGGGTCCCGCAGGTGGTGCCGCAGTGGGGAGAGTCATGGCGGTGCGGACTCAGGGCTGAGTGTGGTAGGACAAATCATCGATGATGGCCTGGCAGTTCAAGACTTCCTCTGTCACCTCCCATCTAACTCCCGCTCTCTTGCATAGCCTTGTGATCAGGGACGGGAATCAGTAACTGCCCCTAGGAGCCATTGCATTGGCACAAATCTGATGGTAAATCAGTCTCCTCATGTCAATTGTCATCCCACTATAGATGGCACTCATTAGGAGTGCCCTGTCCATCATGACCTCACTCACGTGGGTCGACGGCATCAATCTGGCAGAGATGAAATGGAAAAACATCCTCCCATCATACATAATGTCGTTATGCTTGAAGGATATGAGTTGCCCTCCCGTATACTTCCACGTCTGTGGCCTTTCGTAGAAATGCCTCATTATGGTGTTGATGTCTCTGTCCTCTCCCTCCAGAAAGGCCTCATACTGATCTAGGCGATCAAAAGCGAGCTTTCCATAGAAAGAGTTGTTCGCCTTGGGGTGGAATGGGACGATCTTGCCACAAACCTTGACCCTGCCCTGCTCGTGCTCCACAGCTTAGCGTAGAAATATTTTACCACTTGTACAATCACGGGTTGTTGCTGCGCCAAGAACTTTTGCCAACCCCAAGCATTCAAGGCATTGATGAAATTGTCAGAGAATGATTTGATCTTTATTCCCTCTCCGAAATTAAGTGGCGCTTTTGCAGTGAATCTGTGTATCACTTGAAAGCTTGAGCGGACACAAAGCAGTTGGCATCGAACTCGATTGGTTCTTGAGTTTTCTTTCTCTTAGCTAAGGATGAGGAGGCCATGTCTCCAATATATCCAATCCATCACTAGAACAGTAATACCCAACCAATCTCAAACAGGCACTCCCCAAGAACTGCAAATTGAACTTAAATCCTCGGTCCAACCACCAAATCTCAATCCAAACTCCAACCTTGCAATAAACCAACACCAAGAAATTTGCAAAACACTTAAAATACACCAAAGAACAAGAGAATTTACCCCAAGAGCTTGCAACTTGGAATTTTGAAATTGCAGATTTTCTGCACTGGCGCCGAGGCACGCGATGGTGGCGCCTATGCCCCGCTGTCCTACCTTCGAAAACCGGCACTGTCCGGAAGTAGAAAATGAAATGAAAGTAATGGATCCTAAATGGAGGGGGAATGGATCCCAAATGGAGGGGAAATGGATAGGAAATGAAAGTAATAGATAAGGCTCAGGATTTGGTATGGAAAAATCTTGATTTTTGGGTGGATTTGAGTGAGATCTAAGAAACGAGAAAAATTGAAAATGGAATGGAAAATGGAGAAGAATGAATGGGGATGAGATTGATGATGAAATGGGGTTGGATTGAAGTTGAAATTGATTGGAATCAAGTTTCCAAGAGTTGGAGATGAAGAGGGGAGAAGGAGACAGCATCGAGGCTCGGGATTAGGGTTTAGAACCCTAACCCGATCCTTATAAGGTCGTCCAGGTTGCGCCTGTCCATGACCCATTGTTGGGGCGCTGATGATGCTGCGCCTAGGCACCAATTGCGGGCTCCAGGTTTTCCGAGATCTTGCTCACGATGTTGGGGTGCAACTGTTCTTTAGTGATTTTTTTTGAAAGTTTTCTCTCAACTACTTCCTAGCATGATTTTTATGATATTGAGCTCCAAATCATCATCCTACAAATAAAAAAAAAAAAATGAGTAATGGGTTGCCTCCCATTCAGCGCTAAGTTTAACGTCCTCAACCCGATGTTCCCTCTGTTGGTTAACCAATTCTTGCTTTATTAAATTTCCTTCTTTGTGGATTGCTCCATGAGGGTTCAGATTTCTTCCAAGCCTCTTCAAATAGATTAGTTAGCCTCCTTCTTGGAATTTCATAGAGACTATCGAATAATTTTTTAGGGTCTTGAAGTACCGATGGTTTAAAGATACTATTCTCCGCAGTTATACATTGATCCATTAAGTTATACCGCATCTGAATTTTCGGAAGACAAAATAGAGGCATTTGGATATGATAATGTTCAACTTTCTCAACTGTATCACACTCTCTTCCTTCACCGACTTTTTCTTTGATTTTTTGGCTTTCCATTGGCTCGGTCAATTATTCAAGCATGATATGAGGAGTGAATTGTTCTTCTGTATAAGTCGATATATCTTCCTTAATACTTGCAGTTATTTCACCGCTCTCTTTCAGTGTGGTTTTCTTCAAATCCTCCACACTATTAGTTGAAAAAGATTCTTGAACCGCTGAATTGACTATATTAATCATGAAACATTCCTCTAAATCATTTGGGTGCTATGTCGCCTTAAACACATTAAATGTGACTTGTTCATTTTGCACTTGCATGGTTAATTCTCCATACTATTAAATAAAGTAGAATTGATAAATTCATAACTTGTTCATGACCACATAAGGTTTAACGGTATATTTCCATCAATTAAACAACTTCCCTTTATAAAACGAAAACCTATATCCTGCATATGGATCTAGCAGAGATTTTCCTTTTCCAAGAATTAATCTAGCAATTAAACCATCTTACAAGGTAGTTAATCTTGTAAAAAATATTAAACATCATATGCAAGGGTAAATCTACATCGCTCAATCATATGGAAATCAAATATTCATTCCTGAAACATAAAGAACCAAGACAATATAGTTTAAGTATCAATTCATCATAACTATCCATCTAATGGAAGTTTAACTTAAAGGCATGGCATAAAAATCTTTTTACATCCATTATGAAAGTATTTAGGAAATTAGAGAAAAGGAAATAGAAAGATGAAAAGAAAACTGAATCTCCGAAGTGTCCACCAACGGGATCGGATCTTCCCTTCAATCTACGCTTGAAATGGGTACTGTTCCTTCTCTATGTGTTTGTTCCAACGACTCTTTCTCTCTCGCACATGACTCCCTAGGTTTCTATTTAAACTGGTCAGCCTGCAGCACATGTGCAGAAACCCCCACGTACAGATTCGTAATGACGCTTACGCGCTAACTCCCTGTGTGCTGTGTAACTTAGAAACTTCATCAGGATGCTCTACTTACTTGTGCCGTGGCGCCTAAGAGCCCCAAGTCAGCACCTGGGCGCCAACTTCCTAGAGGTTTTTTTCACTTAGAACTACTCAAAATACCTATATGCTCATGTCATGGCACCTAGGCGCCCCAATCCGGTGCCTAGGCGCTAACTTATTGGAAGTAATTCTACCTTGTGAGGTGCTAGAAACTTTGGCTAAGGCATGTAAGGTGGCACCTAGGCGCCACTGGTCGACACTTGGGCGCCAGCTTACTTGCATCTTTACTTGGCTCTGTTCTGCAAATCCAGCGGCGCCTAGATGCCAGCCTACTTGCATCTTTACTTGGCTCTGTTCTGCAAATTGACTCACTCTCATGCCTGTAATTGTCCGTTCTTCCTACAAAAATTAAACGAACTAAAAAATGCCTAATTTGTACTAAAAGTACATAAAAATTGCATAATGCTCCTAAAATGCAAAGCGAGTGAAAATTTAGCTAAATGGATGCAAACTAAACCTAATCTCTTGGACTAACACGCAAAAATAGTCTGAAATAGGCCATGATAACTCACATTTTCATGAGCTATCACATATACATAAATAGTAATATCTAATTATAAGAAAAACCTTATGATATCAATCATAATAAAAGTATTCAACAATCATAGTATTAAGTCAAATAAATTATTAAAAATTTATTTCAAATAGATAAACATCTAACTACTAATATTATATTAAATGACCAAATGATAACATCCTCAATAAGTAGTTAAGTTAAAACAACAAATAAAACATCTCAAGTTCTAAAAATAGTTTTCTTTTTTTTTTGTTTTGAAACTACCACTAAACTAAACTCTTTTTTCCTAAAAGAAAATTTAAAAATATTATATTATATAACTGAACTTAAGGAGGAATAATGTTTATACATGTTATAAAATAAATATAATATATATGAGGGGAATGGAACTAGATTTATATGGAGTATAAAATAAATATAAAATATATGTATTGTATATAATTTGGGTTTAGGTTTAGCTGAACCTGAGTTCAAGTTTGTTTCAATTCTAGTTTGGGTTGAATATGGAAAATCATACTTGGGTTCTATAGTGAGCAGTTTTAACACTATCTTAATTTGGGTTTGGCAAGCGGGGTTCGGGTTGTGCCCGGCCCAAAATTTGAGCAAGTGTGATGAATTGCGTTAGGTAGGCCCCATCTTTGTTGAATGCAATTTGAATTCCGTTGTGAAAGGGTTGGATGGCTGGATCTTTCTTGGGCATGCGTGGTGGGTATTGATATTTTCATCGTGGCTTGGACGCTTTTGTATAGCGTTGGTTTGGATGCATGGCCAACTGGATGAGGGCTCCGATTGATAGCTTGCTGGCCGTTGAATTTTTTTTGCTATCATCCTTGGACGGCAGATAATTGCTGCTGATTTGAACGACATGCTAGGATCGACGACTTTGATTTCTTTGATATATAGTTTACCAGAAATTTGAATGGCTGCTGAATTTTTGCTTGCTAAGGATGATGCATGCATGGATCTGGATTTATTGATGCTTGCATAGATTAAAAAAATTGGCTGGAATGGAATGCATGGACGACTGTATTTGCTGCTGAAAATGGGACGTGATCTGCATGTAGAAAAATGGACGGCTGGATTGCTTTGATTGGTTGATGCAGTTGAACGTCTTGCACGAATCTGCATGTGAGGTCGACTTCTTGAGCGGTTAATTTGGTTCACTTAAAAAATAGATGGACGGCTGGATGAAGCTTGCTTCTGTTGGATGGCTTGGATTTATGGTTTCCTAATGCTGTCAAATAATGGTCGTTGAATTTCTAATGTTGGATAGCTGATCTAGATTGAATTTTTGGAAGTCGTCTGCATGGTAATCATAAGATGGACAGTTGGCTTTGATTAGCAGTTTGGATGCTGAATTCGATTTTCCTCAACAGCTTTGGACGGTAGAGATGGACGACCTAGATTTTTGACATGATCTTCGTGGTAAAAAATCTGGATGTGATCCGATGGGGCCCACTTGTTGAAATCCGTTTGCCCGCGTAAAATAAATATTTTTAATTATTGATTGACCAAACTAATAGACAAATGGTTAATATATTAAAATTTTTTGAAGCTCAATTCTTACAACAATTATTTTTAATATCAAACGCATTGGATTTTATAGCAAGAAATAAAAATATAATTTCAAATTAGAAGATCACAAAAAATATTTAAATAACTTTAAATTAATATCTAATGCCCGAATGTTGCCAAAACATATTTTAAAACAAATTTCACATAAAACCCAAATAATTACTCACCAAATTTGTATAAAATACCTTCAAAATATACCGGTATTTAACATTTATTAGATACCCCCACAATTGAACATTTACTTGTCCTTAAGCAAATATAGAAGAATTTAATAATAGATCATAAAATTTCAAAACTTTTATGAAAAAGCAAATGAAAATGGGAAACTAGTGAGGATGTTTGATCAAAGATTTTAAAAATGGCATTTATTAAAAACCCTAGTCAAAAATCGATTCTCACTTAATTAATATTGAATGCACGGTCACCTATTCTGCTTTTAGACATTAAGAGCTCAAAAACTTCTACACTAAACTTTTAGTTCTTGTGGCGCCATGTCACTTCCTTACCTCAAGACCTTATAAATTGGTAAAAGTGAACCAGGATTGTTGCCCTGATCACGCAGCAGGATTTTAATTGGAACTCGTCCATTTTTTTTTTGTTCATTATCGTTCATATCTTTACATTTCACATCATTCATCAAACAAGTGGCAATATACTTATAATAAAATTTTATAATTTCATTCTTAACATCATTTTGTACTATTCTACAATGAAAGTCTTTCTGACTAAATCATCACATTTTACATCTTATAATTCTTTCATAACATTCATGCTTTTCTACAATAACATTTACATTTCATATAAGCATTGGAACACATAAAATTTATAATTCTACACAAGTTTACATATACATCAACATACCTTAGATCTGTAATCAGGCTATCACATTTCATCCTTATAGCTCACATGGCTACCATTACGTACCTTTTCTCCATTTTTTAGGTCCTCGACTCTTTGAGTCTCCCAGTACCTGTCTAAGGTTTGGAAAACAAAACATGAGTGATAACTCAGTAAGCAAGCATTTTATCATTTAGGGTAAGACTTCCTTGAAAATTATTTTATTAAACATCTTGAATATTTTTTTCATGAGGACATTAACATGTCCTAAAACATTATTTATATAAGCCTTTCTCGGTGAAGGAAATTTTTATGTCCAAAAGCATTTTTCATCATAAGATCCTTTAGTCAAGAGACATTTGATGTCTCAAAATACTTTTCACATTGTTTCCTTTGGTAATAGACATTCATATGTTCACAGACTCTTTTATCTCTTAAACTCTTTTAGAAATGAACATTTTCATGTCCACACATGTTCCAACATAAATCCCTTTAGAAAATAGACATTCTCATGTCCAACCATTTTTCCCACATAAACCTTTTGGAAATGGACATTATTATGTCCAAAACAGTTTCAAACATAAATCCCTTAAGTAAATGGACATTCTCATGTTCAACCATTTTCCCACATAAACCTTTTTTCATAATTCTCATCTTTGGGCTTGTCTATAGCAAACAAGTCATAAATCATTTTCATGAAATTTTTTGCATAAAAATCATTTTTTATTCTTAATATTTACACGTTTTATGTAAAACACCCTACTTTTTCGATAACTTATGCATAATGGCTCAAAAAAATTCAATTTAGGATAACTTTTTTTATAAATAATTTTATATCCCAATCTTTGGGCTTTTGAAAAACAAAATGCATGCAAACACATTTCTCCCCATCCAGTAATGACACTTAGCAAGTGATCATGCTACATTTTGGAAGAAAATCCTTAATAGCACGCTAGCCAGGCAGATGTTTATTTATCCTGCTCCCATCTCAGGGAGGGCACCGCTGGCACTCCTGTCATCCCTTAGCGACTTGGCTTTATGTAGAGTGGGCCCCGGTCATCCCAACCGTGCTCTACAACTTGCCTATTTCTTGTACTGGTGCACCATATATTCTTATGACGGACCACAGTCCGTTTGGTTTGAAGAATCACAGACCCGACCCATGTTCTTTTAAACTGGGATCACAGACCGTAGCTTGCATTCATAACTTAAAAACATCACGGACTAAAGCCTTGTCTTTTTAAAACAAATCATTTTAAAAGAAAGCACATCACAGACTGCAGTCCGTGTCAACTTGTAAAGCGAGCGCACCCACTTTAAATAAGTTGTCATTTGAAATCTAATTTTTAGGATGACTTTCCTTAAATTCCATTAAAAATATTTTGAGTAAAATATTTTGATAAATATTTAAAATGTTTGAAAAACAACGCATCTTAAAAACCCTTATAATAAAAGAATTTTAAAACCTTTGAGTTTTCAAAATTAAACCATATATTTCTCTAATATTTTTTTAGTTTCCATTTCAGGGCCTTTTGCTCACAAAAGTTATACCATTATACCACCCTCGTCTCAATCACTTTAAATTCAAATTATTGTCCACATATCTATCTTATCATTTTTACATAAATAAGGGTTTGCATAATCTTTTGTATGTCATTTAAGTAACCCGAAATCAAACCATTTTATGAAATTAACATAAAAGGTTGGCCATCCTTAAATCCCTTTCAACACATCCGTATAAACATTTTCCAACATTTTTAACATAGATTTCCTTATCTAAAGGAAATCAAAACTTTTCGAATATCATTTCAAAACATATGGACTATGTTCAAATCATCCTTTATTATTTAATTATCATGACCTAGCAAAATAAATCTTTTTCATAAATCAAATCTCTTTTTTTATATCATGATTATTTATCATTAACTATCATAAGAAAAATTCAAAACTTATTTACATTTATTTCTTTGTGAAAAAGGGCAAATTTTTTTCTTATAAAATACTTTTGAAACAACATCATAAAGAACTTGTTTGATTAAAAGCAAATTTTTAAAACCATCGACATCATGTTGGAAACAATGTTTAAAACAAAATAAAATTGACCAAAGCATGAGTTTTGATGATTAACAAAGTCAAATTTGAGTATAAAGTGATTACTAATGATTATGTTGAATGTCTTAAGGAATGAAATCAGCCAAGTCGATTCCCAAGTCGACTTGGACTTCGACATAGGGTGAAGTTGATCCCAAAGTCGACTCCACCTTCGACCTCAAACGAAACCTTATGGCCAGATTTGAAATTAGAAGGAGAGCAGCTGAAGTCGCAGGCCAAGTCGACTCCACTTGCGACTTGGAAGCCAAGTCGAAGACGAAGTCGACTCCAGCATCGACTTGGAGATGCATAGTTCCTTCCAGAGTTGATTTTGGGACAGAACATTCCGAAGTCACAGTCGAAGTCGACTCCGATTTGTGACTTGGGTGAAGTCGCAGATGAAGTCGACCCCAAGATCGACTTGAGGTTTTCAAAATTCAAGACATAGATTCAAGCTCATTTTCAAGATGAAGACTAATACAAAACTAAGCAAGCAAGGTGCATACAAATTTTCAAGCTCTTCAAGATTCACAAGATGTGAAGACAATCCAGAATGAAAATAATTGAAGGAAAGAAACTAAGCAAGCTAGAAGAAAATCAAACAAGGATTAAACTGATTTGGCACAAGGACTAGCCAAGTCGCAACCCAAGTCGACTCTGAGATCGACTTGAGGTCAAGTCTGAAACCAAGTCGACCCAGAACTCAGACTTGAAAAATGGAGAGCAACCGAAGTCGCACACGAAGTCGACTTCAGCATGCGACTTGGGCGAAGTCGCAGACAAAGTCAACTCCACCTGCGACTTGGGAAAGTAACGTTCGAATTTTCGAACATTGGAACATTTATTGCGCGCCAACCATTTGTATAACGTTCAAAATCTTCCCTCCTCTATATATAGACACTCAAGCAAACGTGGAAACAAACAATACAGAGTCTAAAGAGAGGAAAGAAGTGCAAGCAAGAGCTCCTATTTGCTTTTCTGTAAACTTGAGTGATCTATACACTTTCAAAGGAAGAACGAGCTTCAAAGTTGCAAGTAGCTTCAATGAAACACAATTGGTTGCTTTTACAGATTCTTCCTCAAGCTGAAACTTGCCTAAACTACTCAGTAAAGTGTAGATCTTCCTTATTTTCGTATTATTGTTTGTTCTTGGTGCTTGGTTTGAGTTTGGTGTAACAAACCAAGACGTTGCAAGTAGAGTTGTGATTGGA
>JAXCLR010023261.1:0-23011 GCA_035584095.1 Annona squamosa | reverse complement strand
AATGGCACGCTCGGTGGGACCTCGGGATCCCGAGCCTATGTAAATATATATATATTATGGTTTTTTAGAAAAGTACTTAGTTATATATATATGGCGTGCCCGGTGGGATCCCAGGCCTTTATATATATTATCTCGGGATCCTCGAGCCACTTTTTTTTTAACGTCCCCTATTCTCTCTCTTTTTTCTTTTTCTTTTTTTTTTGAATAAAGCTCAAGAGAGAGGTTACGGTCTTTTCTAATAGAAAGGAAAGGTCAGCCACCTATTTTTTGTGCTGTGAGCGTGGAATCTGAGAATATATCCTTCAAGTTTTTTTTTTAATGAGGAAACTTATCTCGGGATCCCGGGCCATTCAATGGCACGCTCGGTGGAACCTCGGGATCCCGAGCCTCTGTAAATATATATATATATATATATTATTCTTTTTTAGAAAAGTACTTAGTTATATATATATGGTGTGCCAGGTGGGATCCCAGGCCTTTATATATATTATTATCTCTTTTTTATCATAAAAAGTACTTAGCTTTATATGTATATATATGACGCGCCCGGCGGGATGCTGGGATCTCGAGCCTTTATATATATTATTATATTTTTTTATTATAAAAAATACTTAGCTTTATATATATATATGATGTGCCCAGTGGAATGCTGGGATCCCAAGCCTTTATGTATATATTATTATATTTTTTAGCGTAAATAATAATAATAATAATAATAATAATAATAATAATATATGTATATATGTATTTATATAGCAAATATATATTTTTTTTTAAAGGAGAAAAATACTTAACCCGCGTGCCAATTCAACCTGCCAGTCGGAGAGTATCCATGTTGGAAAAAGTGGTTTTTTTAAGATAATATATATGTATATATACACACTTTTAATAACACATATATATATTAAAAAATATATTTAACTCGTGTGTCAATTCAACTCGCCAGTCGGGAAGTATCCATATTGGAAAAAATAGTTTTCGAAAATAATATATATGTATGTATGTATATGTATATATATTTTTATAGCACATATACAAATATATATATATATATATATACTTAACCCGCGTGTCAATTCAACCCGCTAGTTGGGTAGTATCCACATTGGGAAAAGTAGTTTTTTTTAAAATAATATATATGCATATATATTTTTAGAAAATAATTCATATACATGTATATATTATTGTTTTTTTTTAATAAGAAAGAAACCTTTTTTTTCACCTAAAAGAAAAAAAATCTTGACAACTTACATTCTCCATTGGAAGAAAGAGTTGGGAATTCTTATTTTCGGAGCTCCGCCTCCTACTCTTATCGTCCCAAATGAGTTGCCAAATGCAGCTATTTACAGGCACTTGAGGTGCAATTCCGTGGGTGTAAAACTTGGGCATCGAGATATTACCTACGCGGAATTAAAGTTGGTTCTACTCTTGCCTTAGTCTTTTCTGTGGTTTCGCGCTTGCCTTATACTTTTTGTGGTTTTGCGCCTGCCATATACTTTTTTGTGGTTCAGCGCTTGCCTTATGCTTTTTTTTAGGGTTCCGTGCCTGCATTATGCTTTTTTTTCTTTTTTTTTTTAACACCAGTTTAGCAGCAGATTTTGCTGTGTGTCTTAGCCATATTTGCCATGTGTACGCATGATCGTTCGCCATCAACTGTCACAAATACTTGTCATTTTACTACATGTGTCAGATAACAGTAATTTCGGGCTTTTCAAGCTCACCCTTCTTTGTAACATGCCGTTCCTTGATCTTAGCTTTGTATCTTGCTTCATGTATGCATGTTGATTCCTTCTCTTGGTCGGTCGACTTGCTACTAGTAGTCATCTTCCTTAAAGATGATTTCCCATATATGAGGCTATATCCTTTAACGGCAGCAGTTTCATCATCACTGACTTCCAAGCAGAAGCTCCATCGTCCTTATCACCATCCCCATGATCCAGTCCATATCTTGAACTGCAGATTCCGAAACTCGTCATTGCCGTGGTTGAATCGATACAGCAGGGCCGTTGTGGAGAGAGAGATAGGTTCCGGAGAGCAAAAGTAGCGGCGCCATAGTGCCCAAGATTTGGGAAGGGTCTAGCTCTGGCCTTCTTCGATGTTCAGATGGTCCGAATTCGAGTTGTCTTTCTATTTTTCCTGGGGAAAGAAATCCCAATAATTCCCATTCAGGATTGGATTTTTGGAATGTGCCTTGTCTAGTGTTGCTCGAATTCCTTCCTTACGCAGGGATTAGCATCCTTGGGCCGCTTCACGGCGATCATATACCCATCTTCAAGAATTGCTCTATATACCGCAAAGTGATAATATCATATTAATCCTCTGGCGAGCCAAAAATGTACTTTGCCCAACTTGGGCCATCATCCACAGCAATACTTCTCTCTTTTAAATTGACTCTGCATTTGTTTCCCTCTGCATCCTGATCGAAACCGTCTCGGTGACAGCCCGGTCCAACGCCTCCCGCTCGTCCTTCCTTGCCAGCAGCTTAAGACTAGCTTAAGGCTAAAATAAGTTCGACTCTGTCAAGTTTAATTTCAATGAGATATAATTATAAAGGAAACATAAGGGAGTACATTATAGAAATGTTTCATCTTGTTTCAAAACTAAAAATACTTGGGTTACATCTATCTGATGATTTCCTAATGCATTTAGTTTTGATTTGTCTTCCTGCACAATTCAGTCAATTTAAGATTAGCTATAACTGTCAGAAAGAGAAACTGTCTTTTAATGATCTCATTTCACACTGTGTGGAAGAAAAAGAAAGAATGAAATGAGACAGGCCCAAAAGTGCACACTCGATAAGTAATTTTAAGGAAAAGACTAAGAAAAGAAAAACGTATAAGAAAGCTGCAAGTGGGGTGACAAAGAAGAAACAATAAAAGAAATCAATTAAGGAATCAGACTGTTACTTTTATCGCACTTCTGAACACCAATAAAAGGATTGTACCAAATATCACGCTTAGCATGTAAAGAAAGATATCTTTCTCACTTTGGTTTGTTCTGAGGTCAATTTAGCTTTTATACCTGAACATCCTTGATAGATAGATTCTGATGTTACTACTCACATGTATCTATGCATGATTGTCTGAGCTACCGAAAGTCAAATCATGCTGAAAGATTCATCTATGTGGGCGATGATAAATCAGTTGAAGTTAAGGTAATAGATATATTTTCATTATTATTAAAGACTAATTTTTATTTGGATTTGAAAGAGATATATATTGTATCATCTTTTAGACGAAATTTGGTTTCTATTTCTGTATTGCACAAATATAGTTATTTTTGTTCATTTGAACATAGTCAGTTTAATCTTTCTTTAAATTCAAATATTGTGGGTACTGACTCTTTATCTTGTTAGATAACCTTTATTTGCTTGACGCAGTTGCCTCCTTTGTTGAATCATTGCATGTGAATTCACGTAGTACAAATCGCAAATTCACTGATGAGAATTCTGTTTCACTTTAGCATAAACGTTTAGGACATATATCTACATGAAGAATTGAGAGACTTGTGTCAGATAGATTCTTAATCCTCTTGACTTATTCGATTTTCAAGTGTGTGTTGATTGTGTTAAGGGAAAACAGACAAATATAAGGAGATTCGGTGCCAACAGGTCTTCAGACATCTTAGAACTAATACATATGGATATTTTTGGGCTATCCCCTATGGCTTCTTAGAATAATCAATAATATTTTATTATATTCATAGACGATTTTTCTCGTTATGACTATCATAACTCGTCTATGAAAAGTCTCAATCACTGAACGTATTTAAAATTTTTAAGGCTAAAGTTGAAAATCAACTTAGTTAAATAACTAAGGCCATTAAATCTGATCGTGGTGGTGATTACTATGCTAGATATGATGAATAAGGTGAACTACAGTCATTAACTTCCTAGAAGAGTACTCTATCATCCCACAGAACTCCATGCTAGGAAGTCCTATAATAAATAGTATTGTTGAAAGACAAAACAGAACTTCAAGGAACATGGTATGGAATATGATCAGTCGTATTACCTTACCAAACTCACTCCGGGGAGAGGCATTAAAAATTACAGCTTATATCCTTAACAAAGTACCAACTAAGGCAGCCACTAAAATTTCTTATAAAAAAAGTCTTATAGGCCAAATAAAGGTCTATCATAAAGCATTTGTGCATTTGGGGTTATCCAACTAAGGCAAGGTCTTATAGGCCAAATGAAAAAAGAAATTGGACTCGAACAATTATTCGTTATTTCATTAGATAGGCCAAATGAAAATAAATTGGACTTGAACAATTATCCGTTATTTCATTGGATATTTTAAATGGTCCTGGGGATATAAATTTTATAATCCCACATTTAGATCTTTTTTTAAATAGAAAATATCTAGTTCTTTGAAGATATTAAAGTTAGGGGAAGGGTAAAATTAGAGACTATGGCTTTGACGAGGAATTGGTAACTTTTCTTTCAATTATTGTTCCTGACATGGTTCAAGCAACAATACCAGAGCTACAAGACATTGTTGACAATCTTCTTGATCAACGTCAACAGGATATTTCTGCTAATCAAGCTCAATAATCTCAAGAACTAATGCTATTAAGGAGATCCACTAAAGAAAAGAGAAGTGCAATTTCTAATGATTACATTATCTTTCTCCAAAAATATCAAAATAATATTGCAATGATGGAAAATAATCCTATCAACTTTCATCAAGCAGTGAAAAGAAAAAATTTTCAAAAGTGGATTAGTGCCATGGATCAAGAGATTAAGTCCATAGAGACAATAATGTTTGGTAACTCGTCCCATTGCCCAAAGGAGTAAAGCCCATCAGTTGTATATAAAAATTTAAAACCAAAAGGGATTCAAAGGGTAATGTGAAAAGGTATAAGGCTTGTCTTGTCATAAAGGGCTTCACTCAAAATGAAGACATTGATTATAAAGAGACTTTCTCTCCTATTTAATCGAAAAACTGTTTTAGAGTAATAATGGCCTTAGTAGCACATTTTAACTTTGAGCTATATCAGATGGATGTAAAGACTGTGCTTCTCAATATTGACATTGATGAGGCCATTTACATGGTGCAACTAGAAAATTTTGTGCTCGGAGATACAAAATGAATGGTTTGTAAATTAAAAAAAAACTATCTATGGTCTCAAGCAAACTTTTCATTAATGGTATTACAAATTTCATCAAGTGGCCATCTTTTATAGTTTCGAGATGAATATGATAGATTACCGTGCATGCCATAAATTCTATGGGAGTAAGCACATTTTTTTGGTTTTATATGTCAATGACATACTGCTTGTCAGTAATGATATATGTTTATTACATGAAACTAAGAAATTTCTATCAAATAAATTTGAAATGAAAGATCTTGGTGAAGTAACTTTTATATTAAGAATTTAGATGTATCAGGATCGTTCTTGGGGTATTCTTGAATTATCACAAAAGACCTATATTAAAAGAGTATTTGAAAGATTTAGCATGAAGGATTATAAACCAGGAGATATTTTTGTTGCTAAGGGAGACAAATTCAATCTTGATCAATGCTATAAGAATAATTTTGAATCTAAAGAAAATGCAAAAGATCTCATATGCTTCAGTAGTGGAAAGTTTGATGTATACCCAAGTTTGTACACGTCCAGATATAACATTCATTGTTAGGATGTTGGGCAAATATTTGAGCAATTTGAAAATGGATGATTGGAAAGTAGCCAAAAAAGTTTTGAGATATCTTCAGATAAGAAAACACTACATGCTCACATACAGGAGGTCAGATGACAAAGAGATCATTGGATGTTTAGATTTTGACCATGTTGGATACCAAGACAGTCTTATATCTAATTCTAGCTATATTTATCTACTTGCTGGAGAAGTTATCTCTTGGAGGAGTACTAAGCAAACACTCATTGCTCCTTCCACAATAGTAGCTGAATTTATAGTATGTTTTGAGGCATCCAATCAGGCTATATGGCTGCAAAATTTTGTCACGAGACTGCAAATTGCAGATGAAATTGAAAGACTGCTCAAGTTATTTTGTGACAATAACTCAACAGTCTTATATTTTACCAACAACAAGAGCTCAACAAAGTCGAAATTTATTAACCTCAAATTTCTAGTTGTTAAAGAAAGAAATCAGAAAAGTCAGATGTTTATAGAGCAAACAGGAACAAACTCTATGATTGCGGATCTGCTAACAAAGGGACTACAACCCAAGATCTTTCATGAATATACTGGTTATGGTTATTTTCTGCAGAAATAAAGTTTTCAGTATTTTGGTTTTAGTTTGATCTCGCCAAATAAGTTAGATTAGTTGAAAATAGGCATGTCAGTTCACATGACATGTAATTTTCATGCTACACATTCATACTTGATCTATGTCATTTGGTTACGTTTGATATATGTGACCATGGATGAGTCTAGTTACGATGAATGTGACAAAGGCCGTTTTGATCCTATGTTGGCATAACTAATTGATGAGATTGTTCGGAGATAATTTTAGTTATTATAGCAAAAGGTTTTAAGCTCATAAGGTTATATATATAATTATAAAATTATATGTAGTCCAAGTGGGAGATTGTTGATTTTTTCGGACTTACATATATAATAATTATATATATACTATCATAAATAGTGGCTCAAAATTAAAAAATAATCATATAAGATTTATGGACCCAAATTATCTAATAGAGTATGGATCTCTTATGCGTAGATACCCTATTGCATATTTTTTAATTTCTATTTTTATGATGGACTAAATTAGAAATTAGAAAAATAGGTATGTTATATATACGGTTGTGATCCCCGGGTTATATATCTTTTAAGATTTCTTTTCTAACATCTAATCTTTAGAAAAGATGAGTAACTTTTTCCAGAAAACCCTAGGGCATTAACTTGAAAAACTAGAAAACCTTCGGACTCAACAACAACTATTATAGATTCAAGTACGCTTTCACTTATAGTTTTATTTTCTTGAAGATTTAACATGGAGGATCCTGGGGTGATTAATGTTTTAACCAATAAGGTTTTTCCAACATAGATAATGTTTACAAATTTTCATTGACTAAAACGGCAATTATCTAATTCCTTGGAAAAATATTCGCGGTTTCATTACTGCAGGTTGTCCACAAGGTAGTAGAGCTAACACTTCAAAGCAAGAACTACTACATGATCCAGGAAGAACAAAGTACCTAAAAGGCTATTTCCCTTCCTTAGTTTAATAAATGAAGTGACTCTAATACATATATAACATTAATTAATGTCATATGCATGCAATAATATGCTATATAATCACATGCATATATGAATATATACATACTCGTATATATATAAGTACTCGTTAATTCAGACATTTATTTTTTATTGGGTTTAAAAATGCCCATGATTAATTTATCGATAAATTCCTCTAATGCCTGCAACGTTTGCCCATTATTCCTTTCATACAGACAACATTTTAATAATTTCTCCAATACCCATAACATTTAATCCCCCACTTCCTTGCATGCTTGTGTCGTCAATAACAACCTAAATTATCGTCATCTCCATGCGAAAATGTCATCCTTGCCCTAAAGGCCATATCCGACTGCATCAACAACACTACCAGTGTCATGAAGACTAAGAAAGATGAGAAGAGACAGAGATTACAGGAGTGGGAGCTTCACTGGGGCTACGATAGGTGCCTCTTGCATGAACAAGGGAGAGAGATCCACATGCAGCGCAAACAACTCAAATCCATGAGTGATGCAAATGCCCTCCCTCTCACCATAACCACCTTTGTGGAGGTAGCATCTTACCGATAGGGAAGAAGAGAACCTAAGCAAGCAGTTTTCGCAAGCGCCTACTTTAAACCCTGACAAATTGGCACCAATTGACTGTATGTACACCAATAGGTGTCCACCTATGGAGCACCAATTTTCGGTGCTTCATCATTTCTCAAAAGGGCTACCTTGGTTGTTGTTCCTAGCATGGCTAATTCGATCATGAATCAAAACATTCACGCGATCAAGCCTCCATCGTCTTCCTTAAATAAAACAATGATTGTTATATAGGGTGGAAACCACATGCCATCATCTTCCCCATTTGGATCCAGCACCTCTTGTAGCAAATCATAGCCCAAAATCTAACACTACCAACCAAAAATCGACAGCCAGATCTAGTCATTTATCCTCCTCTGTTGATTCCAATGTTTAGTAGATTGAGTAATGGCAGTGCCCATTGCAGATCCAACTCGTTTTCTGCCATTGGAGCATCGCATCTTCTCAATGATGAGTCATCCAGGCGTCCATCTTCTCGGCAGTCCTAACATTGGACGGAGTCAATGAAGCGTCATATGTTGGTGTCAATAGTCAGTCTGGTGAGTAGCCAGTGTTGCATGTGGAGATGATAGGAGACATGTGGTTGGTGCGTCATCGGAAGGCTTTTAACATGTCAAGTTTGATAGTCATCTCTTGTCTTCTGCCTCTTTTTTACCTCCGGAGAGAGTGAATAGCTTCATAGGCAATCAACATGTTGTCATTGATAAGCCGATCGAGAACAAAAGCGCTTTGTTCTGCCCCTACGACATCATCGAGTGACATAAGCCTATTTGTGAGAACCTTTGCCTGAATTTTGTATACAACGTTACATAGGTTAATAGGCCGAAATTGCGACAAGTCCTGTGCACCGGCCTTCTTCGAGATCAACACAAGAGTGGTACAGTTTGACTCCCGAATATGCCTACCTTGATGAGTTTGGTTTCTCTCCTCCATGAATAATTTGCACCATTGAAAGATCTCCTGGGCGATAGTGTTCCAATGCTTCTGGAAGAAACCAGGAGACATTCCATCTAGCCCAGGGGCCTTAGTTGGTCTCATATCCCTTACCGCTTTTTCCACTTCCTCCAAGCATAATGGTTTAATCAAACACATTCTTTGATGATCGGAGATTCTCCTTGTGATATGATTTTTAACCCAAGTCGCATCCTGTATAACCCAGGATGAGTAAACCCCTGAAAAGTGTGTCACTGCCATATCCAGCATCTGATCTTAATCCCTCACCAACCGCCCATTTAGGTCTCTAAGCGCATCAATGAAATTGGACCTTCTACGATTTGAAACCATACGGTGGAAGAACCCTGTGTTTCTATCCCCCTCATGTAACCAGTAGGTCTTAGCATGCAGTCTCCAGAGCTGCTCCTTATCCTCCAACAGAAAGTTAATTTGAAATTTTAGTTTTCTCATGGAATCATCATGATCTTTAGTAACATTCTAACCCATTAGGGATGTAAGCTCGCTCTGCTTCTGCTCAATAATACGCCTCAGGTTTTCCCTCTTTTTGTGATTCCACTTGAATAATTTGGTACCACATAGCTTAAGTTTCCAACTAATCAGATCGACATGCGCCAATTCCTCCTGAGGTTTGGATTCCCATACCTTGTGGATGATTTTGTTTGCCTCTGGATCACGAGCCCAAAACAACTCATATCTAAATTCCCATGGAGGCCTCCTCATGCCCATTTTAGAGTCAAGCCTTAACACAATAGGGCAATGATCAGAAGTAACCGTCGATAGATGAACAATTCTTGTATAGGGAAATAGGTTGAGCCAGGAAGAAGTTGAAAGCCACCTATCCAGTCTCACTTCCACTCTTTGAGCTCCCCTCCTATTATTACTCTAGGTCATGGGCGCACCCACGAAGCTGAGGTCTTGCAAATTGCACCTGTTGATAGTGTTACAGAAGAGATCCATTTGAGTTTCGGTGCACGTCCTCGTACTGATATATTCATTAGGTCCCAAAACTTCATTAAAGTCGCCCATTACAAGCCATGGGGATTCGGATCCTTCACCTAACTGATTGAGAATATGCGACCTTTGATGTCGACAATGGGTTTCTGGGTCCCATGAAATCCACGTCAATATGATGAACAGAGAAGATCTGAACAGATGCAGGATGGTCATTATTCCAAAAAATAGCCAATCCACCCCTCCTAGCCACGGACTCCACCGCAAAACAAGAGTCAAACATGAGCTTTCGCTTAATCCCCTCCATCTTCTTTGTGTTGCACTTAGTTTCACAGAGAAAGACTAGTTTGGGAACTTGTTTCCTGATCAAGTCAAGAAGGGTATGAATTTCTTGCGGGTTCCCAAGCCCACGACAAGTCCATGCCATCAAGGCCATATCACATGAGGTGGGGTTGGGGAACCCCCACAGCCTCCACCTCCCCATATTCAGCGTTCTTCATCTTCTTAGCCCGTTTCTGCATATTCATTTGAACACCCCGGATCCAAAGACAACCCTCTCTTGGCATTTCCATAGTTTCCATACCCTCCCCTTTCCGAGCTCGCTTTTTCCATCCACTTCTACGACCACGTGTGTGTTGATGTTCAGTTTTGAACTCCACTGGTTGACCCCCCCCAATACAATACCTCCTTGATGTTTAGTGGAAACCATCTCGTCCACCATACCCACTATTTGCACATAAACTTCAGACACTGTGCTATCCTCCACCTCCCTTCGATTCCCAGCTCGCCCATCTCCCAGTCCAGCTTCCCTCCCCATGACAGGAACAATGCCTGCACTATCATGGTCCACCTGTTGAGCATATACCGACCACTGCTGCAGTCCACCCACATCACTGTGACTAGCCTCCCCTCGTTTGAATGATCCAGATCTGCCCTGCCCTCTTCCCACACTTTGACCACCCTCATTTCCAAGCCACCCTCCAGCTGAGTTCAGTTCCATAGGAGCTGCTTTACCTTGTGTAAGTTGAGAATCATATTACTGTTGGTGATTGAAACTCGGTCCTTTATGAAAATGGGAATGTGCCGAGTCTGTCTGACAATATGTGAGGTTGGAATTGATTAAACAGCTTGTCTGCATAAGCTCTTCCCCCATACTTGAAGTGCCCATCTGCTTTGTGTTTGCTTTAGCAGCGCTGTGTGAGCGCCCCCCTATCCAAGCATCCAGCTTGCTGATCAACGCCCATGAGGGCAATTCTCTTCTCGTCTACTTCCCTTGACTCATGTTTTCCTTAAAATGGTCCCACTAATTGCCCAAGTACTTGATTGGTGCCATTCTGTGCCCGAACATGAGCTCGTCTTTTAGCCTCAGAGGTCTCACTCCCACCCTCAACCAGCTGCCATAAGGCAAGTCCGCCTCTAATGCCTTCTGTTTCTCCTTTGATAATGTAGGACAATTTTTATGGGCATGCCCCATTATGCCACAAGAATAACAGAAAATCGGTAATTTCTCATACTGAAATCTAATCTATTTCCGTTGCTGTGAGCCAACTTGGATGAATAGTCCTCGTCGAAGTGGTTCTTTGCAGTCCACCATCACTTTCATCTTGATTTCTGATTCCATAGCTCTGATCTTAATCAGTTCCTCAAACGTGTTGCCAATACTCTGACTCGGGTAATTTTTATCAACAATGTATGGGATCCCTGGTATTTGTATCCACATAGGCATTTTGATGAGCATCAGCTGGACATGGTCTAGTTCCTCTCGCAAACTAGCGAGAATGATGATGTTTCGTTCAAACAGCCATGGTCGCCCCTCCATGATTCGCTTCTTGTCACTGTGATTTGCGAATGAAACCTTGAGTAAAATTTCCCCCACCTCAATGAAATAGAATTTTTCCTTCGTCCTCCATAGCCGTCTCATCATTCCCTTGAAATCCTTGTTATATGACTTGGACGTCCAGAGTGAGCAGAGAATGGCAACGTCCTCTCCTGGCTGAATCTTTTTTATCGTCGATCCCTTAATGGTCATGGTTTGGAGTTCAGCCCCCAACAGATCAGCAATGCTTGGGTTCATGCTCTTTGCTTGAAATTCGTCTGACCTTGCCCCCGATGTAAGCTTCCACTAACCAACAGTACGTCGTCTTTTGGTGACCGTCCGCCTGATCCTTCCCTGCTGTCTCCAGTCTCCCACAACTCCGACTACTCACACCCAGACCCAGGTGCGACAAGTTTGCCTTTCGGGACTACAGGGGGACTTACACAATGTAGCTAGCCTATAGTTTCATCATCGGAAGGCTTGGTTGATAGGGTATTGCACTGAAGTGCATCCATCGTGAATGTGAATGAGGACTAGGCTCGGCTGGGAAATTGGCTATTTTAAAAAAGAAGTTGTTTCAATTTTACCGTCCATGAAACATAATTGATGGGAGGTGAATGAGTTAAATATTGTGAGTATAAGTAAAATTATTGAAATATTGTCAGTACAAAATAAATAAGAGGTAATATCGTGTGCATTAGAGGAATTTAACTAAAAAGAAAATGCTCGTGCTTCCTACATATAGACTGCATTAAAATTCGACCAGGACAATCGCGACGGTTGCAGAACGGGAACAGACACAAAGAGCTGCTTCATCCGGCCTTAGTTGACAATTACCAGATTTGGGTTTTAGGTTGTGGACTACGATACACTTATTAGAACTCCAAAATAATCTGCCTTGGCGGCCCACAAAGGACAATGATACAAAAATCAATGCGGATCAAGACACTTAATGAGCGACAATTATCGCAAGAAAAAAAAATGCCGTGCTTATTACATATAGCATGCATTAAAATTCGTGCTTGGACGATGACGATGGTTGCAGAAAAAGAACTGACATAGGAGGGCTACTTCATCCGGTCTCTAGTCGACAATTACCAGATTTGGGTTTTGTGATGTGGACCACAGTGCAGTTGTTAGAACTCCAAAATAATCTGCCTTGGCGACCCACAAAGGACAGTGATACAAAAAATGATGTGGATCAAGACATTTCATGAGTGACAATTCACGGCAAGGTTTAACGTCATGCTATCTTATAGTGAAAATTATCAAGCGATAATAGTTCGTGAATCCTAATCCACGTCCTACAAAAATAGAGGGGCCAACCCATTGATATTAAAAATCGAAAATGACTGCGCCCGATCACAAATGTTCAGTTCTATATGTATGCATGAAATTTTTTGATGTTTCCTACATACTGACATTTTTATATATAGGTCCAACTTTATGAAATCTCTTTTTTATGTAACCTCCTGTGTGTTGATGAAATCTTATTTCTATTTAACCTCCTTCATATTTAAAATTTTTATGGTTGATAAAAAAAATTCACTTTATCTATTATATTTAACATCATTTATAGAATTTTGGAAATTTTTTTATTTATCTAATATCATTATGTATGGGTAATATGATTAAATAGTTCAATATTAAATATTAATTTTAAAGTTGTATTTTCAATGTCTAAAATACCATTTATATGTGAATAAAATTTTTTTATAAAGTATTATTATATTCTAATATATGTGTAAATAGATCTAAGAATTTTTTATAATTTACACATGAATATATATTCTTCAACAATAACCCATAATCATACTTTATCGGGATAAAACTTAGCCTCCTAGATAAATTGATGATATTAAATATAATAAATAGATATATTAAAATTTCTATAAAGATTAAAATTTAAAGGCATTACATGACTTTGCTTTTATGTAAACAATGCATTTATATGCACCATAAGTTACGATACATTTGGCTCAAAATGGGCCCTACATGATCATAGAATGTACGTCTACTCTACATATTCAATTTATAATTATTTCTTTTATTAACTTATCAATTTTTTCCAAATTGGATGTTAACAGGGGCTCCAATTGGAAATGATACAAAATTAATATAATAAAATAATTTGAAGTAAATACTAATTTTAAAGTTAATTTGTCGACACAAAATGTCTAAGATATAATAGGAAAAACATATATGAAAAATTCGCATCCCTCGTGATTGTAGGGGGTGCAAAGTTGGTTGGGTTTATATCAATCTAAACCAACCCAACTTTTTTATTTTATTTTATTCTTTCTTTTTTTTTTTTTTTTTTGAAACCAAGGCTTAGACATCGAGGGTGCGTGCGTACGATTCTAATTTCAAGTTCAAAGTGGAGCAAATGGCTCCATATATTTTAACCTAATTCTATTATTTATTTTAAATATATATAATAAGCTATGCGACATTACAAATACATGCAAATCCTCATAACACAGACACACTGAAGAATGCCCCTAACATTGAGAGGAGGAACAAATCCTCACAACAGATGGAGGAACACCACTTGTTAATTTACCGCTGCCACCAACTGCTAATATGCCACTGCTGTGAACTATTTGCAAATTTTTTGCTTTGATGCAGAATTGAACACGTCTGCCATTTCTGCTGGAAGAAGACGTGACCACTAAGGCAAAACCTCTTTGGCAACCCAATTCTATTTTAATCCAACTTAAGTAACTCATTTTTTAAATCTCCTCTAATACAAGTAGGGTTGCAAATTGGGCCGAGCTCAACTCGAACCCGGCTTGCCGAATTCGATTTGAAGCAATGTTAAAATTGTCTAATGTTGAACCTGAGCCTAACTTTCAGATTCTACTCGAACCTGAATTGAAAAGAATTTGATCTCGGGTTGAGATGAACTCGAACCCGAATTATATACAACACATACATTTTATATTTATTTTATACTCCATATAAATTCAGTCCCATGCCCCCCATATATATTATATTTACGTTAGGGTAATTTGCATATATCCACATAGTTTGACGCTAATTGCATATATACCCATGTGGTTTCCCAAATTGTATATTACCCTTATATAATTTCACCAAAATTGCATGTTACTCTCACATCATTACCTGTCGTTAATATCCGACATTATATTTTGAAAAATACCAAAAATGCCCTCATTTGTTTACATAGTTTTATGGGAATAATATGAAATTTTGGTGAAACTATGTGAGAGTGATATGCAATTTGTGAAACTACGGATGAGGGTATTTTCATCATTTTTCAAATTATAACGTCAGATATTCACAACAGATAATGGAATAGGAGTATTACGCAATTTCAGTGAAACTATGTAGAATAATATGCAATTCGTAAAACTACGTGAATGTATCTGTAATTAATGTCAAACTATGTGGGTATATATTCAAATTACCCTTCATTTTATACCATGTATAAGTATTATTTTTCCTTAAGTTCAATTATATAATATAATATTTTTATATTTTATATTTTATATTTTCTTTTAGGGAAAAGAATTTGGTTTAATGGTAATTTTGAAGATAAAATATGAAAACTATTTTTACAACTTGAGATGTTTTGTTCAATAATGTAACTTAACTACTTATGTCGGATATTATTATTTGGTTGTTTCAATATGATATTAGTAGTTAAACATTTATTCTACTTGAAATAAATTTGTTGTAATCTTATTTGACTTAATACTATGATTGTTGAATTTTTTTATCGTGATTGATATTATAAGGTTTTTCTTATAATTAATATTAATGTTTATGTATATGGTTATGATATTATTATTAAATTGCATAAAAGGAAAACAATGTATCTTTTTATTTGCCAAAATAGGCTACTAGTCTACTTCTTTTTTTGAGAAATGACAACTAGACTATTTTTTTTATAATTAGTCTACTTAATATAAAAAGAATGTTTAAATGAGGTTTTTTCTTTATATTCTTAAGCACTCTTGAATTTTTCTTGAAAATAGAAAATTATCATTTTTGATTTTTTTAAAAATAGATTTAAAGTTGAATAAGTATGAAATAGATAACAAATATTTAAGATAATTTGAATCCTAATTTTAGTCTGAAACTCAACTTGAACCCAAATTTCACAAATAAGGTTAAGATTTAAGTTTATAAGTAGGGTTAGAGTTATAGTTGAGGTTTTAAAAATAGAGTTAGGGTTAGCGTAAGACGAACTCAAGTTTGATGAGCCCAAATTGCACTCGGAGATACGAGTATACAACTCAACTTAAATCCACTCCCTAACCCATCCCAACCACTAAAATTGGGCTGACAAAATAGCGTATCTTTCAATCCAACTTTTAACCCAAACCCATAAACTATAATTGCTGATGATTCCCCAACACCATATAAATTACAGGTAATATTAAAATACTTAATGTATTTTATCAATATTGTTCTAGGCAGGTAGATTTTATCAATATTGTTCCCAGCAGGTATTCCCAGCTAGCTCTTTTCTTTTGACCTCTTTTCATATTATTCATAAAAAAGAATAAAATGAAAAAAATATAAAATAATTGGATAACGTGAGGAGAAAATTTAGAGCGCTTCACTTAATGTCTTCAAACATCAATTGCCACCATCCTCGACCAGTATCCTTCTACCTCATTCCGTGTGTTCCGACTTTACATTCGGGTGAAGGCATGAGTTGTAGCCTTCTAGATTGAAATCTTCAACTATAGGAGTAAATAACATTGTTGATCCCATGTGGCCGGATGCATGGGATAGGACCTATTTTTGATTTTTTATAAACATATAAAATTAGATATATTTAACCTATGAACCAAAATTGAACATTTTTGGATAACCTTAAGTATTTTTATTTTAAAATACGGTGGCATTTTCGTAAATTTTAAAAATAAAAAATACTTAAATGTATCCAAAAATAGTAAAATCTAATTTATAAATTAAATATACTTAGCTTTATATCTTTATAAAAAAACTATCCTATTTATTTGGAGTGGAATAGGGGAAGAGTAAGAAGAAATACGGTTGTATGTTGAGATATAAAAAATGATATTTGGAGTAGACTACTGTCTTTTTTTTTTGGAGATGATAGAAAAAGGTTACAAGAAGTATTGTTATGTGTTGAGAAATAAATAGTGATATTAAAAAAATATATATAATTTCAAAAATTTTAAAAATAGAATATTATGTATCAAAAATAAAAAAAAGTCTCACCACACGTCTTTTTTGTTCACCTGAATATGTTTACTATCATATGTGGTCGTGGCCTCGCCTTGTGACCTTGCCAAGTTTCACTTTCCATGGATTAACAAAAGTGTCATCCATGTTCGGTTAAGTCTATTTCGTTTACCATTTACCATTTGAATGTTTGGCATGTATGCCGCAAAGGCTTAATATTTTTTCAATAAACTGTCTCTTACCATAAGCCGAAGTGGAAATGTTAAGTTTGGAATAAGCAAGATGATTTTCGTTGTATTTGTTGAACTGTAAAATTATTTTCTACATAACTACCCTATTTTTATTTACTTTCTTATATATTTTTATATAGTATTTTACTTTTTAATTATTTCTACAATAATCAGCAAAGAAAATATACGCAACCTACTACGAATCAATAGCAAAGAAAAGCGTGTCCTTAACTACTAAAAAATATTAGTGAGAAAAAATTCTACTGCCTATGTTAATACTTGAATAAATAAATCAAAATTTTAGTTACCTAGATGGACAAACTTTTAACTATTGGCAACTAAAATTTTTAATAGTTTTTACATGACATATTCTGCAAACTATTGTCAATAAAAAATTTCTTTTGTAAACCCAAAAAAAGGTTTAGCAACTACATTTTTCCTTTTCAAACAAAATTTTAATAGTATATTCATCTGATTTGAAATTAATAATATTTTTTGTATTATAAACAAGAATAATTTAAACAAATATATATATCAAACTTAATTTAAAAAGTTTTAAAAATTTTATATTTATCCAAACTATATTAATTTCTCAACTAAATATAACATGTTTAACGTCTTGGGTGATTTTAATTTCTTAAAATTATATTAAGATAATAAGTTTTACTAAAATCAAATATGTACGTAAGCTTTATCTAAAAGTAGTATAAAATGAAAATTGTTAATATAACATCTAAATAGCCTAAACTATCATGTTTATGTTGATAAGTAATTCTATTAATTATTATAACATCCTAATGCATCTATAATTTGTTCAAATGCTTTCTTTTTTTTATTACACGTAGACTATGGAGCACCTGCTCCACCCGGGATTTGATACCGGTTTATGGGCATGAAAGCCCGCGTGACTACCACGGCTGTTCAAATGCTTTTTATAATTTATACATAATTATATATTTTTTTAATCAAATATGGCCTATTTAATAACCCAACTAAGTTAACTTACTTTAATCCATTAAGTAAAATGTTAAAATATTAGAAAATTATATATAAATTTTACATTATATGGCTTGAACAATGTAAAGGTTGTTTAGATGTTAAGAGTTTGTCCTCAATAAAAGGGATGATGATAAAATGAAACTTTTATTTTAAAAAAATGCTTTCTTGGTTCCCAAAAATAACAACCTACTTTCTTATTGTTAACGTAACTTTTCTCATTTTAATACAATTTTTCATTCCCAAAACATGTAAGAACTTTCAACTAATAAGCAATTAACAATGAAAATTCATTAGTAAATACAAAATTATATGTTTTTTGAATTGAGGTGAACATTTGAAAATAATTAGATATTTATATGTTACGTAGTATTTTTAAATGATTTTAACTATATGACCAATGTAAATCTTTAAGGGAGATGAATTTTTATTCCTACAATATTCATGACGATGAAACTAATGAATGATCATCTGCATGGCCCATTTTCCAAACACTTTAAGCATTAAACTAACTCAATTGGATACATTAGGAGTGATAATGTTCATGTTCAACTTATCAAATGCTCATTCAAGATGTTTATAAATGAGTTTGGGTTGAAATTTTTGAATAAATGGGTTCTAATCCACTAACTCATTCAACTATTTAATTAAATAAATAATTAGGATTGAGATTTAATAATAAATCAACCCATTTAACTCGTTTAACTCATTAAAGTTATGCGTATAAATGTAAATAATTTTATTATTTTTCCTCGCTCAATCTTCCTATCACAATTTAATTTTCATTTTCTGTTGCTGTTCTAATTCTATTTTTCCGTTACTGCTCTATTTTTGTTTCTTTTACGCGAAAAATGCTCTTTCATGTGAAATCATCATATGCCAGAGTCTAAACTTTTAAGCCATCAGTTATACAACTTATGAACAAGTTGCCAACCCATTTATTAAATAGATTATATATGGTTTAAGATTGAGATTTTTTTAAATGGATTAATAAATGACTTAAAGTTGAGATATTTTAAATGATTTAGGATTAGGATTAGGCTCAAACTTGTTTAACCTCATCCGTTAACAACCCTAGATATATTGAACATATTCTTAGATCAATTACTGTATAATTTGTAAGATTCAAAATACATTCATCGTGTCTTTTGGACTTTGGAAAGCGTACCTCATATATATATATATTTAAATCGGTATTTTCCCCGACATTTCTCTCAATAGGTAAATTCACAGCAGCTGTGTCGACGTTCTCTAACTCCGTTTCAAAATTTATTTATCCAATCCTATGCATCATATTTGGTAATAAAGGTTAAATAAATTCAAAATTATTATGGAAAAAGATTAAACTTAGGTTAGAATCAGAATAAGTTCAAATTATAGGTTAGAATTAGATGCATGGAATGAAAGTAGCCAATCGATTAAATGGATGTGTACATGCATGCGTGGTAAAATGATGATATGCCTTGTGTATTTGAGGGGCCACGGCTAACTAAAGCCTATGGAGAGTCTTGTCACTCGGCGTAAACTACGGAGTCTACGCCCAGCCGCCGGGCCAGCCAGCTAAAGTGGATGGAATCCAGTCAAAAGTTGATCGAGTCTGTCTTATTCATTGGGAGTGGAAAGGAGGTGATGAAAAAGTAGTATTTTAAAAAAAATTTATACATTATAACATCAAATATTATAATAAAACACATTTATATCTTCATGTTATAAAGAAAATTTTTTTTTATGACATCTAGGTGTATTTGGTAATGAATAAAATTTTTAATGAAAAGTTTTGGAGAGTAAAAGTTGTGAAATGATATAATATGATAGGGGTAATGATGAGTAATAAATAGGATAAAGTTAAAATAGATAGGTTAGTTGTGTGAATTATTATATAGAAATAATTGAAAAGTAAGGTAGTTATACAGGAAAATGTGAAAAAATGATTAAAAAATATAATAGTTATAAAAAGTGAAAAGTTTTAAATTGAAAAGTTTTAACTTGACATTTGTTGTCAATTGTCAGGTTATGTTTGAGAATGAATAAAACTTTTGATAAAAGTTTTAGAGAGTAAGAGTTGTCAAAAAATATAATTTAATAGAGGTAATGATGAGGAATAAATAGAATAAAGTAGAAATAGATAGGTTAGTTGTACTGTTAGTTGTGTAGAAATAATTGAAAACCAAACACACTCCTAGTATACAAGTATACAATTCAACCCATCCCAACTGTTAAAATTGGGTTGACAAAACAGCGTATCTTACAATCCAACTTTTAACCCAAAGCCATAAACTGTGACGGCTTATGATTCCCCAACACCCTATAAATTATGGGTAATATTAAAATACTTAATGTATTTTATCAATATTGTTCCTAGCAGGTATTCCCAGCTAGCTCTTTTCTCTTGACCTCTTTTCGTATTATTCATAAAAAAAATGAAAAAGAAATAAAAAAAATATAAAATGATTGGATAACATGAGCAGAAAATTTATAGTGCTTCTCTTAATGTCTTCAAACAACAATTGCCAACATCCTCGACCAGTAACGTTCCACCTCATTCCATGTGTTCCGACTTTACGTTCGGGTGAAGGCATGGGTTCTAGCCTTCTAAGTTGAAGCATGGGTTCTAGTCTTCTAAATTGAAATCTTCAACGATAGGAGCAAATAACATTGTTGATCCCATGTGGCCCGGGCACATGGGATGGGACCTATTTTTTGTTTTTTGATTTTTTTTATAAACACGTAAAGTTAGATATATTTAACTTATGAACCAAAATTTAATATTTTTGGATAACTTTAAGTATTTTTTATTTTTAAATATGGTGACATTTTGTAATTTTTAAAAATAAAAAAAATACTTAAATGTATCCAAAAATGGTAAATTTTAATTTATAAATTAAATATACTTAGCTCTACATGTTTATAAGAAAAATTTTAAAAAAAATACTTTGAAGAGTACCCTGGCCAAATGCACACAATCAACCCTCCTATTTTATTTATTAGTTGCATCATAATGTTAAAGATGCATGGACCATTTCATCCGTTAGGGCGTAAGATTCGAGACCTGTTTCATTGTTAAAGTGCAAAGGAAAATAAATCCGAAATTTTTATTTTTTTTATTACACATAGACCATGAACCACTTGCTCCACCCGGGATTTGATACCGGTTCATGGGCCTGCGTGACTACCACGGCGCCAACAGCGCTGTCAATAAATCCAAAAAATTGACTATGGAGTCGATGGAGTTTAGTCAAAAAGTTGATTGAGTCTAGTCATTTGGTGTTGACTATGGTGTCTACGCCCAATCCTCGGGCTCAGCTAACTAAAGTGCGTAAGAGTCTAGTCAAAGTTAATGGGGTGTTTGTGTGTTACCATTGTTGCTAAAATATAACCGTGAGTTGAACCGTTTTTATTTCTGGTTGGTTCAACCGCTACTCCAAATCGATTTTAACTGCGTTGTTGATATAATATAAATATAATATGATAACTAAATTTATTATTTTAATTGATTGAAAATTTTAAAAATATTAATTATAATGCTTAAAATAAACTAATGAGACATTGATTAATTGAATAAATTATGATGGATTGATGTCTAAACTCGTATGATTTATTTAAATTAATTCACTCTATGTCATGTTTCGAGGCTCCTATATTTATCTAATTATATATTTATGCTAGCAATCGGTGAAAAAAAATGCATGCTCTTTAAAGTTCAAAAGGTATCTTATTAATTTCGAATAAGCGTGATTCAAAAAGAAAATAACAGTGTGCATTGGTTTTTGTGAAAAAGTCTTTCACCGTAATATGTATGCTAGCGAAGCGAACCGCAGTTCTGCGTTTTTTGCAGTTGAACCAGACGGTTTTTCCAGTTTCAACAGTTTTTTGCTATGGTAAAAAACCGCAGCTGAACTGAACCGTCTCTTTACGGGTTTACAGTCGAACTGGTCCAACCGAACAGTTTGGTTCGGTTTTTAAAACACTGGACGTTACGATTGTTGTATCGAAAGGCCGGCCAGATATAACCGCATGAGTGATAGCCATACGTACGGCCGCATCCGATCACCCCTCCGTAAAATTATCTTATTTATTTGGAGTGGAATAAGGGAAGATTAAGAAGAAATACCGATGCATGTTGACATATGAAAAATGATATTTGGAGCCGAATACTGCCTTATTTTTTTGGACTTACCATGAAATACTATTGTGCGTTAAGAAATAAACAATGATGATAAAAACGAAAACATAATTTTATAAATTTTAAAAATATAATATTATGTATCAAAAATTTTTAAAAAAAGCCTCACCACATCTCTTGTTTGTTCACACATCTTGAATATATTTACTATCATATGCGGTTGTGGCCTCACCTTGTGGCCTCTTCAAGTTTCTCTCTCCGTGGATTGACAAAAATCCATCCATGTTCGGTTAAGCCTATTTCATTTACCAATTGAATGTTCATCATGTATGCGGCAAAGGCTTAATATTTTTTCAATAAATTGTTTCTTACTATAGGCCGAAGTGGAAATGTTAAGTTTGGAATAAGCAGGATGATTTTCGTTGTATTTGTTCAACTATAAAATTATTTTTTGCGTAACAATCCTATTTTTGTTTACTTTTTCATATATGTTTATACATTATTTTACTTTTTAATCATTTCTACACAACTAACCTATTTATTTTAACTTTATACTCTTTACACTACCTTTTTATTCTATTATATCACTTCATATTTTCTATTTCAAAAATTTTTATATTGAAATTTTTATCACCCTAATGTCAAACCTAATTTAGAATTTTTTTGGCAGCTTTCATAAACAACAAAAAAAATTCTTTATCAGCAAAGAAAATATACGCAACCGAACTAAGAATCAATAATAAAGAACAGTGTGTCCTTAACTACTAAAAATATTAGTGAGAAAAAATTCTATTGCCTTTGATAATACTTGAATAAATAAATCAAAATTTTAGTTAACTAGATATACAAACCTTGAACTATTGGCAACTAAATTTTTTTAATGGTTGTTACATGACATATGCCACAAATTATTGTCAATAAAAAATTTCTTTTGTAAACACAATAAGAAAATTTTAGCAACCACAT